>QEPC01002818.1:101080-114911 GCA_003113815.1 Sphenodon punctatus
CTTTCCTGCATCCCCCCTTGAGTCTCTCCCAGCTCTCCCTCATTGTACAACCTCCTTGCACCCCCATCGAGATCCCACAGTCCCCATCTTTTCCTGTCTCTATAGGACTTCCTTGCACCCCTCTTGGGTCATCCAGTTCCCCTGTACCCCATTTTGTGTCTCTTTCTAGGGTCTCCACCTTAAGTGCTCCCGAGTTTCTCCTGCCCCCCCCCCATTGTCCTGTCTCTCCACGGCCTCCCTGACACCCCCAACACCTACCCAAACCTCAACCAGAGGTTCCCAGTATGTCCTTGGCCGCCTTTATCACCCCCACCCCCCCAATCCCAGTTCTCAATTCCTGGGCACCATAATCCATTATTGAGGGACTCCCTGATGCTATTCTTCTTCCCAAATCTCCTTTTTCTCCAGATTATTTTTTCCTCCCATTCTCCCTCTGGGCAGGGTGACACAGGAAAACTGAAACCCTGTGTCTTTGCTGATGACTGCAAGCTGTAAAGCCCCCTCATCTCCTCCCCAGAATGTGCTGTCACAGCTCTGACAAGGGACTCTTCCCACAAAGAATCCTTCGCATGTGGTAAACCCCATCTGTCATGAGGGGAGCCACTAGATTGTGTGTTTGTCTGGTTTCCCACAAAAAAAGCCCTGTTTTGTAACCAATCAGGGAGGGTGTAAATAGCATAAAATAGCATATGTTTGGCTTAACTTGGTTGAACTGTTCATACTTTATATCATAAATGGATAGCAACTCCTGTATTTTGCAGGCTGTGTAACTTAAGAGGCTGGTGGTGCATTAAGAGAACCTGAGAGATCTCCTTAACCTAGTTTTGGTAATCATTTTACGTAATCGGGTTCATTCCATGCTTGCTACACTGAATTGTTTTTCTGAACCTTTGGGATCAGTTGTTTGTGGCAGGGATGAATTAGCCACATCCAGAGAGGGTGAGGAGTCCATCAGGGATAGGCAAATCACTCCAAAATTTGATAGGATTTTAAACTGTACGTTGTTGTTATCTTCCTAAAGGACAGATAGCCGAAGGATGTCTGGGAGTGGGATAGGAGAGCTGTGTGTTCAGTAGAGATATGGTCGACAGACTTGATTGTGTGAGGCACTGGTCTAACTTGAAATAATCATAACCTTCTTTATTGAAAAGATTTATTTCTTCATATTCCACGCCTCTGTTTGCGTTCCACCTTGCCTGCTTTAGATCACAAGTGCAAATGATCCTTGGGTGGAGGGGTCTGAGGGAATAGGATGGCAGTGGGTGATTTCAGAAGTGACGCGTTCCAATTCACCATAGCGAATCCCACCCCGGTGTAAACGGATTCACCGCGGGCTGTGGTGACACGTGCGGCCCCAACAGAAGTGACAGGATCGTCACCACCACCCGGGGGCAATCAGAGAGAACATGGGCCGGGGAAACACAACAGACATGCAGTGGAGATGTGGACCGCGGTTCAAGCCCCCGAATGCACCATGGCTGCGGTCAATTCCTTCCACCGTGGCTGCGGGTTTCCATTCAGAAGTTACTTTTCATTCACCCCTGCCACACCCCTACCATGGTGACCATTCACCACACTTCTGGACCTCCTCCCGCCTCGACCTTACAAAGCGTGGTTAGCTTCACCCCAGGCTGCATTTGACTGTGGTGAACATCTGGATGCGAGCAAACAGACATGCACGGCACTTTCACCACCCCCCGTGTTTGACTGAGGTTGACTGTGGTGGACATTCACCACGTCACTTCTGAAATCGCCCTTTGTCATCCTTCTGGTGATGCAAGTTGTTCTGTGGCGACTACACCTGAGGGTGCTTGCACGTGTTACCCGTGCTTTTGTGATCTCATTTCTCCCACAACGTCGCAGCTTGCGGGAGAAATGTTTAGGTCCCCTTTCCAACGCTAGGTGTGTGGTTATGACTTTAATAATAAAACTGTTAACTTTAGGTGTTTACTGTGTTCTGTTGTCCTCACAACTTTGGGTGATGTCATGGATTCCAGATTTGGCTCTGACGAGTGTGTGTATATGTTGAAAATCTCACATGAGTTTGATGACGTAAATTGGAAATCCCAGCTTGGCATGGCTGCTGGATAATCGCTCTCGGAATGTCGATAACCAATCCGCGCCCATGTTCCAAATCTTGAGTGGTTGCAGGTGACGTTACGGTTACATGCATTCTCCACATTCACACGTCGTGTATGATCACGGCAGTGTAGGGATGGAGTTTTACAACCCAGTAATGCGTGTTTACAGTGATGGGAACTCATGTTATGAATGCGGAAGGGTGTGTTTACATGCGCAATAAACTTGCGAGAAAAATAAGAGATGTGAAAAATGGTCACGTCTGCAAATGACCAGAGAGAGGAATATGCACGTTCTCCTATGTAGATCACTGGAGGAGATTGGGGGAGATTGGGAGTTGCTGTGTGTTTATGTTGAAGATTATGGGTTATTTTATGTAAGCAGCAGAGGTTGGCTACCATATGGAAGCCACCCATTAAATCTACCTAATTATGTGTGAACATCAGGAACTTGAAAGCAAGTTTCAGCGTATTCCAAGGTTTTGTTGTCTGAAAGCACTGTATAAAGTATTAGCACTTCAAAGTATCTTACAAACGTTAATTCATACTCTCGCCCTTGTGAGGCGGGTAATTTATCCCTGTTGCGCAAACATGGAAACTGAGGTAAAGTGGTTAATTTCTTTGCTCAAAGCCACAAAGACCATTGGATCTAATTATTTCCTCTCCTGCTAAATGTTGATGTGTGCAGCTGTTTGTGATACTGAAACTGTGAAAAGATGTTCGAGTGATCAGGGTGTTCGGGGAGTCTAGAGAGGACAGGATTCGGAAGTTCGCTGTTCTAACAATTTACTGACTGACCTTGGGCAAGAGACCTGTTGTCTGTCTCCGTTCTTTTTTTTTGTAAAATGGAGGTTGGTATCCCTTCCCTACCTTGAAGAGTAGTTAGGGGATAAGTGTGTTAAAGACGGTGAGGAACTTGGATACTGTGACAATAGGAACGTGAATAAATACATAGATGAGCATAAATTTGGGAAGAAACTTAGTAAATTACAGAATGGCTGTATTAAGCAGCAAAAATGAAGGCGAACAAGAAATATAAAGCGTTCACACAGTTTTTCGGATGCTACCGTTTTTTTGCTTCTGCATCACAGCCTGCAGGCAGTACCCTCTCCCTGTCCCACCAGCAGTGGATTTTTTTTGCTAGGTTGCAATTATTGGTTTCCCCCCTTTGGAACTGGTGGTGAACGTGAAACATTGTTTAGCCTTTTTTTGCAGATGCAGAGATTTGCTGTGTGCTTCAGTATGGGCCCCACCTTACTTGCCTGCAGATTTTGCGTCTTTGGAGACGATCCTTTTTCTTAGTGGATTCCGCAGTGGGTGTAGCTTTTTATTATCATCTGTCTCTGGCTGTTTGGTGTGTGGGAAACATGAAATCTGCCGTTTGATGTAAAATGCCCACCCATGGCAGCAAGCTCTAGACTTATTTCAATGACACTTTCTAAATTTCCGTCATTTCATCTCCATTGCTGTGACTTGAGATAGAATCGTATCTGTTTTTTGCTCCTCCTCCTTATGCACAACCACTTAAATTGGTTCTCCAATTTTTAACATCTCTTCAGTTTCCAAAATGGCAGTAGTATGCAAAACTTCAAAGTTGTTTTGTGCCTTTATTCTAAGAACCTTAAAAACACTTTATTACTGGGATGGACTAATATTTATAAAGGGAGAGAGATTTTACAGGTAATAAGGAGGCCATTTCTTGACAATTGATCTCTTGGCTCCTAAAGAAACAGACATAAAAGGCCATTAACGCACTGATCGTTAGTTTCTGAGACATGCCAAACCTGGAGACTGTGTTTATAAACAAAAACCTAAGGAAAACTTGCTTTTTGTTGAAGTCCCGGCACAGTTTGTCTCAATTATAGTGTTCTGCTCTGAAGATGTTTACCATCCATTTAATGATCAGTACAGTAGAATAACTGCCACCAACAAAGAAATGTACTTCAGACTGCTTTGGGCAAGCATCCAAAGCTCAATGTCCATTTAAACAAATAAAAATTTTAAAAACCCTCTTGTTTCTTGCATAAGTCTGCTCCTAGGGTTTTTATTTTATGTTGATTGATTGATTTTTTATTGGTCAAAATTAAAAATACACAGACCAGGCGTGACATGAGCCATTGCCTCAGTTCAAATAAAAACTAACAAAATCCCATCTCTAACATTTTCCTTGCCATATATATGCTTAACAGGAACTAAAAGAAAAGGAATTAAGTCATTGTAAAATTAAATAACTAAAATATCATCATAGCGTGGGTTAACATACCCTCAATACAAATCTGTTTCAACCAATTCCCAAGAGCTACATGTAGTAATAACCAAATTCTCTATATTCAGCAAGTAATGATACCCTGAAAGTCCAGGAAAGCAGCGCGGATCGCAGCAGCTTTGCACAGAAATTGAGCTATCTTCTCCAGAAAACCCCGGTCCTTAGTTAACATTGTTATCTGGAGCAACTCCGAAGTAGCTCGTCCTGGGTATTTATCTAAATGAGATTGCAGCAATTGCTGTCTTAGGTTTACGTAGAGGTTACATTCAAACATAATATGAGCCAAAGACTCAATCTGCTCATAATCAAATGGGCAAAGACATTCCTCTATAGGTATTTTCTCCATACGCCCCTCAAATACCTTAGAAGGAAAGACATTTAGACGAGCCTTAAATAGGCTCCGTCCAAGAGCAGAGGGAAAGTCTAGCTTCAAGTAATAGGCCATATCCCCCTCGGCGGGCAATAGCTCCAGGTAATTACCCAAAGAATGTAGTTTCCTAATCTGGGCAATATCTTCTTGCCGGGCTACATCCTTCGTTCTTGTGATAAGTTCGATTTTGGCCACCCCACCACCTTTGGAGGCAAAGTAGTCTGTTGAGAAGCCCAAATAGGCAATTCTCTCCTTCATCTTGACTCTCCAGGTGGATTGAAAGCTGTCCTTTGCCAACCAGCGGAACAGCTCTATCTGGGGAGCCAATTCAACCCTAGTCCAGAGGGAAAGGGCAAATTTAGATGTTTTTACTTCCCAGCTAGTTGTTCCAGACTCCCGCCTAATAGCCACCGAGGGAGACCCGGCGGGCAAACGAAAAAGTTTGCGCAAAAGAGTGGACTGTAATCTGTTAAGGTTGACAGATCGAATCGTAGCCCAAATTGCTGCACCATAAAGTAATTGGGAAGTAACTTTTGCTTCTAGAACTCTCAAAGCCATTATCTCTCTCCCTGCCCCTTTTCGTTGAAAATAATTCAATATTGCCTGTCCTGTACCCCTAGCCTTATTTAATGCCAGTTTGGCCTGCAGAGCCCAATTACTGCCTTTATCCAGCATAATACCCAAATATTGAAAGTTGTTTACTTGCTCTATTTTTTCCTGGCCAATCTTCCAGTTGTACTGTTTCCTGGTCTTCCCAAAAACCATTATTTTGGTTTTAGTGTAATTAATCTGGAGGTCACTTTTGGAACAGAAGTTTTCAGCAGCTCTAAGCTGTTTCACCAGTCCTATTCTCGTCTGTGATAGAAGAACTGCGTCGTCGGCATACAACAGGGTTCCAGTTGCCCTAGTTGCCAGGCGTGGGGGAACTTTATGTTATGCAGAAACATGCTAATAAAGGGATTGAAAACTTGTAAAAGAAGTCAAACTGTGGTGCTGAAAACTGAGGTAGTAGTGTTGTACGATTACAGTGCAAACGTTTTTCAGAATTTTAATGTAAAGGAATACTGTCTTTTGTGTAGAGTTTCACCAACTGAAAAGGACAAGAAATCAGGTAAAGAGGATAAATACTAATTTTTAAGAGACTTGAGGAAGTGAGGTCTTAACTGTAATGCCACCCAAGGTTAAATTGAAAATATTGACTGTTCCCTATATGTAAATAAATATAATGTTGGTTAGTTACTTAGCATAATTTATGTAGTTAGTGTCAAGTACTTCTGAGTGTACAATATATTCATTTTACAAATAAACTACATCCGGTGTTGAGCTCAGCCAGAGAGAGCATAATGCTATTAGCATCAACGCTGCAGATTTGAAGACTGCAAAATTAAATCTAGTTAGAGTTTCTAGGCCAAGCTTCATTTGAGATTATCCTGCCTGTTGGGGGGTGGAAATAGGTTTGCAAAGGTAAAGTGCATATGAATTTTTAAATAACTGTCATGTTGTTCATATGCCTTTTTAAAGACCCTGTCGAGTAGCTTTTACTCGGATTCAGATATTGTTTTGAAAATACCAACAGAACTTAATGCCAATGTTTAATCTGAAGTGAGAATTTTTACCTGAAGTTTAACACTTTTATTATAGTATTTATTATTGAATGTAGTGGCATGCCAGTGTTGGGAGAATCTGAAAATGAAATAGACTAGAAAAAAGAAACTGATGTATCTTACTGTCCAAACTCAGGGTAATGCAAATAGGAAGTGAATGACACACAGAAGAATTAGATTTTTAAAATGATTTAATTTGTATCATCTTGGATGGCAGTTGTTCTACAAAGCAGACTCCCATTTGCCTTCTCTGAGCGCCATTGGAGGTCTGCATCCACGCTGAATAAATTTCAAGATTAGGGTTAAATCATTAAGAGCAAAGGAAGATATTTGCCTTTGTAAAGGGATCTTTTTGAGAGGAAAAAAATCTCAAACACTGAGGTAAGGATTGGATGATATTTTGTTAGACTTTTCCAGGTAACGTCTTGTATATTGAACATACACACATTGCAAATAACCAGTTTGAAGGAAGGATTATTTGCTGCTTACTCAGTTGATTCTACCGATGCCCTTTAAAATCCTTGGATGAGCAAAGTAATCCTGTTTAGCTACTGTTAAGTTTGTGCAGTGATAATGAAAAAAAAGAGTGTTCCTTTGTAGGGCAGCCGTACCTCGCCTTTAAAGAGGACACTTATTAAAAAAATTTTTTAAAAAAAAAATGTGATGCAGGGTTGCGTTGGTTGCAGTCTCGCACCGTGCATTTTTCATAAACATCCTCTTTTAAAGGGGAGGTATGGCCACCCTATTCCTTTGTGCTAAGAATTCGAGCGTATCCTCCTTGAGACAACGGTCCAATCTTAAGTGTGTCTTTTGAACCAAGAATTAGTGTGTATATGTATGACATACTAAATACATCTTGAGAGAGAGAGTGGTTGCTGCTTTGGATCCAACTGGAAGACATAAAGGAGTACGAAAAACATTTTTATTTTTTTTATTGGATCAATTTCTGCTGGTGAGAATATGCAAGCTTCTGCGTCACGCAGGGCCCTTCCTCAGGCATGTAACCTGTCAGAAGATTAGACAGAACAAACAAAATTGTGTGAATTACTTCATTTGACTTTTTTTTTTTTTTTTTTTTGGAGGCGTAAGGACCATCTTTATTGTAATAAAGCATACAGCTGAGAAATGGCTCACCGTTGCTGTTTTGATCCGAGACAGGCATCATGTTCATGCAGCAGATATTCCCAAAACGTTTGCCTGCGTGATCCTTTTTAAGACAAATATAATACCAGGACTCCAGATGGCGTGTGCGCAGTATATCAAGCATCATTTGTTGGGATTGTGCCCCATCCGTGGATAAGAGTGGAATACGAGGGCATGGATAAAATAGAACGTAAGTAGTGTCAAACCAGTGATCCATCAAGTCCAGCATCCTGTTACGAACGGTGGCCAATCTGTCACTTGGGAGAAGTAGGCAACAGACCATAATGGGGTGATCTGATCCCTGTTGATCACTCCGAGCTCCTGACAGAAAGAGGCTACGTCTGGAGCTGCGACGAGTACTAATTTTAGTACCTGTGGGGAATACCCACGTTTTCAGGCACCTGACAGGCTACCCAAGGACTGGTCGAGTGCCCGATATCTAAAAATGTGAGCACTACCCAGAGAAACTGACAAGCCCAGCGGTCCTAGCTGGGTTCTGACACTTTGAAGGGATGGCCGGCGCTTCTCCGCCCTCCCCGCACCTGAGAGGCGCTATAGGGGGAGCAGCAGCAGCCCTTTGAAAGTGACAGGTCCCAGCCAGAACTGCTGTGGAACTGAACTCTGCAGCGGTCCTGGCTGGGGACTGTTGCTTTCAAAGGCGAGCTGGCACATTGAAGCAGCCTGTTGGGTCCCATTCAGGCATCAATGCATCATTGAGTCAATTTGGGCACCCCAGATTCATTGGAGGATGCCGGGATCTTTGGGTGCCCAGTTGCAGCTCTAGTTGCATCCTCCATGCCTACTTGACTATTTCCTTAGGTTGGCTATTGGATTACCGATTGTGACCTTGTTGGGCACTTCTCCTGAGTGACCAAGATTGGCCGCTGTGTGAATCAGGAGGATGCTGGACTCGATGCAGCATTGGTCTGACCCAGTATAGCAATACTTGTGTTCTTAGCAAAAGAGACTACGTGCTTTACACATTGCTGCACCATATGCTTGGAACAAACATCCTGAGGTGATGCATCAAGCCACCTCCCTGTCCATACTAGAGTCTCGCCTAAAGGCCCACTAATTTGAGATCGCTTTTAAACCATGGGTCCAGGCCCTATCCATATCATAGTCATGTGGATTTCAACCATTGTAACTGAAATTAACTTTCTGAATACCTGAATAGCTGCAGTCCATTATTCATTGGAAGACTCTTATAGTTGTGTTTTGTATCTTGATTAGATTGTAAGCTCCATGGAGCAGGGACTGTCTTCGTGTTATATGTATCTATACAGTGATGTGTTCAACTAGTAGCGGTATAGAAATAAGTAGTAGTAGTATGCTACTAGCGGCTAATGGACCTACATCCAAGAATTTATCCAATCCTTTTTAGTCTTTGCTATGCTACTGACATTGACCACATCTTCTGGCAACAAATTCCATACGTTAATTGTGCGTTTATCGAGTGAAAAAATACTTTCTTTTGTTTGTTTGTTTTTTAATCTGTTGCCAGTTAGTTTCATGCTGCGTCCCCAAGTTCTAGTACTATTTGAGAGGATGCGTAACAGCTTTCTATTAACTTGGTCCACACCGCTCAAGATTTTATGAACTTTGATCATATCCCCTTTCAATCTTCTGTTCTCCAAGCTGAAGAGCCCTAATTTATCAAGCTTCTCTTCATGTGGAAGCCGCTCCTTACCCTTCATTGTTTTTGTTGTCCTTCTCTGTACCTTTTTTATTTCTACTATATCTTTTATGAGATGGGGACGATCAGAACTGCACACACTATTCAAGGTGCTGCTGCACCATAGATTTTAGAGGCATGATATTTTTTGTTTTTTTCTCTATCCCATACCAAACAATTCCTACTATTCTGTTTGCTTTTTTGACTGCCGCCACACACTGAGCTGAGGTCAGATTTCAATGTATTGTCCACAGTGGCTCCAATATCCTTCTCCTGAGTGGTAACTCCTAATTTAGAACCCAGCATTGTGTATGTATAGTTTGAGTTATTTTCCCCATGTGCATCACTTGTCAACATTAAATTTCATTCACTTTATTTATTTATTTATTTAATTTAGTTTCCCGCCCAGAGGTGACTCGAGGCGGCTAATAATAAAAGCAAATTATCAAAATATAAACCACAGTATAAACAAACGAGGCACATTAATACTTGTGGGTTTGTACAGATAAAAAAATCCAACCCTAATCCATTCCACTCACCCCCTCTCCCTCACCAAATGCCTGGCGGAAGAGCCAGGTCTTACAGCTACGCCGGAAGGCAAGGAGCTTTGGGCTGAGGCAGATCTCCGCCGGTAGGGCGTTCCAAAGCGATGGTGTGGCTGCCGAGAACGTCCTCCACGTACTGACCCACCAACAACGTGGGACATCCAGGAGGGTGCTTCTGGACGACCGCAGGGGCCACCCAGGTACCCTGGGGGTGAGGCGATAAGCAGGACCCAGACCGTTAAGGGCTTTAACGGTTAAAACCAGCACCTTGAATCGGGTCCGGGAGACAGTAGGTAGCTAGTGCAGTGCCTGGAGCACTGGTGGGTGTAATGTGCTATCTGCGGCCAGTCCCAGTAAAGAGATGGGCCGCAGCATTCTGCACCAACAGAATCTTTACTCCCTTTTCCAGATCGTTAATGAATGTTAAACACCACCAGTCCCAGTACAGATCTCTGGGACACTCCACTGTTTACTTCTCCCCATTGTGAAAACTGACCATTTAGTCCTACTGATTGTTTCCTATCCTTTAAGAAGTTACCGATCTATGATAGGACGCTGCCTCCTGTCTCATGCCTATTTAAATTCCTCAAGACTCTCCCATGAGGGACCTTATCAAATGCTTTCTAAAAATCCAGATACACTATATCGACCGGCTCACTCTTAGCTATTGCTTATTTACACCCTCAAAAAATTCCAATAGATGAGTGAGACATGACTTCCATTTGCTAAATCCCTTTTGATTCTTTCCCATTATGCTAGATTTATCTGTGGGACCGCCTTACACCTCGGGTCCTGGATCGGCCCCTGCGGTCATCAGAGGGCGCCCCCTTGAAGTCTCCCATGTCCATCGGACGGGGACAATGGAGAGGGCGTTCTCGGTGGCTGCACCAAGGCTGTGGAACTCCCTCCTGGTAGAGGTTAGTTTGTCTCTGGCTCTTTCCTCCTTCCGAAGACTGTGTAAGACTTGGGTGTTTCTCTTGGTGAGGGAGTGGGTAGGGAAATGGGGAAAAGAAATTAGTACTGTATGGGATACCTATTTCTGTTCTATAAGTATGGTTATATATTATGTCGTGTGTTGTATTGTATTTTTGTTGTGTATTTTATTTTACTAATTGCAAGCTGCCCTGAACTGCCAGGAAGGGGCAAGGTATAAATGCTATATAAATAATAAAAAAACTATTTATCATATTTTTATGCCGCCCCCACCTGCTCACGCATCTCGGGGAGGCTGACAACATCTTAAAATAATTCGCTACAATAAAACAAATAAAACCATTAAATATGAAAATAACCCTGGCAGAGAAAACAAAAATTCCCATCCCTAACCCAATCCCCACCCGTCTCCTTCATCCAAGGCCCAGCGGAACAGCCGGGTCTTACACTGTCAATGGAAAGATGGGAGGTCTAAGGACAGGCGGACCTCCGGTGGGAGGGAGTTCCACAGCCGCCGTATGGCCACTGAAAAGGTATCAATATGCCCAGTAATTCTGTTAATAACTGTTTCCACCAGTTTTCCTGGCACCGATGTCAAGCTCACCAGTCTGTAGTTTCCAGGATTTCCTCTGGAGCCCTTTTAAATATTGGTGTTGCGTTTGCTACCCTCCAATCCTCAGGTACAGTGGCAGATTTTAGTGATAGGTTACAAATCGCCAATAGTAGGTCTGCAGCTTCATACTTGAGTTCCTTCAGAACTCTGGGGTAATTGCCATCTGACCCTGGTGATTTATTACTATTTAGTTTGTCAATTTGCTCTAGAACCTCCTCCACAGTCGTGTTGAATTGACAATTCTTCAGATTCATTGCCTACAAAGAATAGTTCCGCTATGGGTATCTCCCTAACATCCTCTGCAGTGAAGATGGAATTAAAGTATTCATTCAGCTTATCTGCAATGTCCTTATTCTCTCTTTTCATTTCTTATGCTGCAGCCACATACATTCTACACCTCTGGTACAGCTGTATCCCCTGCCGCCGGCAACTCGAGCTGTGTGAGAGGTTGGAGGGGGTTTCAACTTTCGCATCAAGACCCCCATTCCAAACTAGGAACATCCCTGTTGGCATCCTGACCTAGTGTTGGGGAACATAGTGTTCCTCAGTGTTGGGGAATTTAGAACCCCTTTAGCACACTATAAGGGCTCTGTTCTCATGGTCATAGTGGCTAAACGGGGGAGCTGTGCCACTTGCTATCACCAGAAGTGTGGTTCAACCATATTATTCTGGAATAACAAATAGTCAAAGAAGCTTGTGGGAAACCATCCCCAAAATTGGGATTTAAAAAAAAAAAGCCATGTTGGGTTACTGATTCGAGTGATACCTTAACTTATGGGTGGCTGTGTCCTCGCAGCAATTAACCTACTTAGGCAACTGCGTTGAGATTTTTGGCTTCTTTAAGTGACAACTTGGGTACAAGGTCTTGCGTGTCAAACAGTGCTGTAGAAGAATCTTTACGGTCTCCTGGCAGTGTGGGGGGAGTTACATGATTTGAAAGTTTGCAGCCGGTGTTTGAACATTTTGTTCTTTAAAAGTACTTTTATTCATGTGATGTTCAATGGTTGCAACTGGGGTGGTGTGATCCTCTGATGGCTTGAGACTGGCGATAGCCCTTAGCGCTGGGGTGAGTTCTACTCACTTCACTGGGATTCATGCCAGTGTTAAACAGTCCCAGGATTTGTTCCTTTAGTAGCTGTCTCGAAAAGCTGTATCAGAATTCTTCTAGTGGATTGGTTTTTTAAATAGCAATCTGGCCTTACTGCATTTCTGAGGGGGAAAAAAAAAAAAATAGAAGCTAAAATAAATGAAGCCATGTGAATACTCAGAAGAAGCTTTTTTTCACACTGTTTTACTGCTTGAGATAAATCTAATTTCTCTAAGTGAAATCTTAGTTCAGAAAGCATTTATTAAGCAACTTAATTGACTGAAAGCATCATGTCAACTTTTTGTTCACCCAGTGTAGAAATGCGATTCATGTTTTAATGTGCATCGAATCCTCAGGAGTCCAAGTCTCTCTCTGTCGTCACCACCCCGGTCTGTGCCGCACTCCTTCGGAGCACGAGGGGGGCTGATGAGAAGGATGTTCATTGTGTTATGCCTGATCGCGGCTTGCAGTCTGAAAAGCGGCTGTAGATGATGAGAGCGAGATCAGCTTAATTGCTCTCCCTGCATCAGCAGCATCTATAAAGCATCCTGGGAATTGCTGGCCCTACGCTCGGAGCAGCTTGGTCACATGAATCTGAATTTTCAGTTCAGTTCATTAGTCAGCCATTTTGGTCAACACCCTGCTTACTGCGCACAACCAATCCTATTAGCACTCAGCATCCCAGCTTATCTGGGGAAGAGAGAGACTAGTGATTTCAGCAGTTCTGGATATCTTTTTCCTATATACTTAATTCTTTTTGTGGTTTTTTTTTCTTGTTGCTTCTTTTTCTTTTTCTTTTTGGTCAGCAGCAAGGGAAGCACTATTTCCCCCCCACCCTGATGCAGAGACCGGCTTTGCTGTGGTCTTTTAGGATTAATAGCCACCAACACAGCTGAAGAGGGAAATAATAGTTGGACGAGAAAGAAGGAGGAGACTGAAGAGACAAGGAGCATCTATTTTGCCTTGCTGTCTGTCTGAAAAAGCTAGTGCAGCGTGTATGATCTTGAGCCTCTCTGTTCTTGCATAGAAATATCTTGCCATTATTTTTTTCATCAGAAAGCTTTTCCTTTTTAGTTTTGCTTTTATTGTTGCACCAGCTGAGTCATCATGTCTGCTCTGACGCCTCAAAGCGATATGCCAACCCCAACTACAGACAAGATCACACAGGCTGCCATGGAGACCATTTATCTTTGCAAATTCCGAGTATCTATGGATGGAGAATGGCTCTGCCTACGAGAGCTGGATGATATCTCGCTTACACCCGACCCAGAACCTAACCATGAAGGTATGGTCTAATTCACTACCTTGGGAGCCCTGCAGCCATCTCATTGTTACAGCCCCTGTGTTTGGGGGAGGGAGGAGGGGTGTTCCACCCTTTCTGGAGCTTATATAAGATTCTCGAAAACATAAACAACATTGAATGACCTTTATATTCCATAAACAATTGTGATAAGATTTTTAATCTCTCTTCTAAAATTGCATTTCCCCCTTAGAGTCAGATATGCTCATTTGGTGTT
>QEPC01002818.1:115011-171995 GCA_003113815.1 Sphenodon punctatus
CTGGAATCTAACCGTACATTTATACTGAATATGCCATTGTTTAAGATGGCTGTAAAATCTGGATGGTGTAGCCTTTAAAAAGGAGAAATTCTCTTCCCTTTGCCATGAGGAGTAATGATAGCGTGTGATCTGGGTGGTGGTAAAACTATAATCAGAAGAAATCAGTGAAAACTTAAATTAGAATAGTATAAAGCTTTGAAAGAGAGATAGCAATCTCCCTCTCTGTCCCCTTCTCCCAACCGCCTTCTCTTGCTCTTCCAAAATATCTATAATGGAAAACACCACATGGTATACCTGGCAAAGCTAGCATGTGATCTAGTAGTCACTTCGCATCCAAGAGAAGGTGCTGAACACCCTTGGCTCCCAATTAAATGACTGGTATCTAGAGCTGAAGGTACGCAGAACCTTGAAGTGTCAGGCCCTTATTTAATAACAACCATGAAGTTAATCCACAGCTGTTTGCTATTGTCACTGTCAAACCAATAGATTTGGACTCTCTCCAAGACGGAGTGAACTTTGAGCGTAAGGCAGAGCTCGTGAAAATGCATGAGATTCTCTCAAGTAAACAAGAATAATTAAGCTTCACAGGGCAATTGCTTTCAGAGCAGCAACACATCAGATCAGAGTCTTCAAAATACAGGTTTCAGAGGTTTCAAAATACAGGGCGACACCCCCGTTTTAAATAATTCATTTTGCTTACGAATTGGAGTACGTATTGGTGGCCTGTGTAATAACTAAAATAAGAATGGGGAAGTTAAAGGATGAACTGTTAATCCTGACTTGGTTTCCTTGTGTGTCGCAGCTTTAATCTTGCTCATAAGTTCTTCTGAGTTCTTTTTTTTGTTTGTATGCTATTGCATTTTCCTGAGAGAAATTCATAGTGATATGGGAAGCTTGATACGCCATAACCCAACTTCTTATTTGCTGCTTTGCTGGAGGGGTGGGGTATAAATTTATTAAATAAATATAAATAAAATAAAATAAATGATTTAGTTAGGCGGTTATGGCTCATTGGGTAAATGGCCCGTAGGACCGTGGTTTGCAAGCCTTTTGTCTTGATGACCCCACTTTGAGATTTCCACGTACAGTTCCATGACCCCAGATAGCAACAAGGGCATGCAAAGTGATCAGGACCCCATTTCAAGATGGTGCAACTCTACTTGGAGTCATGACCAACAATTTGGGAGCTTCTGTTTAGAAGTGCAACTTGGTGAGGACTTTGTGGCTTCTGAATACTGATTTGCCAGATTTGTTGAGTCTGACAATGATTGGTTTAGAGACAAGTACTGTTGTACTGTAGTAGGCAGAACATAGCTGATTTCAGTTTGGGGCCTACTTCTGTTTTGGCTGAGTTGGCACCCTTCACAGCTGGTCAAGATGTTATACTTATCTGATACAGCTGTGTACAAACTAAAATAATGTAAATACCGCTAACAAGAACTTGAGACTTAGAGACTTCAGCCAAAGTATTTATTGTGAATGCAAATTCAGAATGCTAGTTATGATTCCCTTAAGATAACAGAAGCTGTTGGACAGAAACATAGCCAATGTAGCCTACTGGATAAAGGTGTTGGATTTGGAACTGGGACACCAGTTCTCAAATCCCCTATTAGCCATGAACTCACTGGGTAGCCTTAGACAAATTGCTATCCCTCAGACTCAGTTCCCCATCTGTGAAATGGGTATAACCGTGACCTACCTCACAGGGTTGTTGTGAGGGTGATCTAGATAAGTATTGTAAAGCATTTTGAACACTGAAGTGCTGTAGAAATGGTAGCTAATAATGATCATCATAATCATGGGCCATTTCATTGACCCTTTCATGTATCCTAAAGCTGACCTTGTAGAGATATTTATAAACTGCCACTTAAAAGGGTTTATTCATTTGTTAGGGAGGATGACATTTTCTGTCTAGGTCCAGACCATTTTTTTTGTCCGAGATAACTATAGGTCGGAAAACTTGGCTGCTATAATGAAAATGCTGATACAGCTTTAACCATTGTGTTGATTTCTCGAATGCTGCCATAGCACAGGGATCACTTCATTCTCTCAAATACAGAGAACCATGAAGAAAAGGGCTGAATTTGGAAGGACCCAGACGCACAGGCTGGTCATTGGTCAGAAGAGAGGAGCACTAAGGGTATGGGGGCCGGGCATAGAAGTTTGTGCCTCTGGTGTGGCAATACTTGGCTGTCTTCTAGTCCAAGATGCTTCCTAAAGGCTGAAGTTCTCCCATGCAAATGAGACTTATTCTAAAATAATATACAGAGGAAAAGCTTTGATAAATTTGAGCTAACAGGAGAAGCTGGCTCTATGGGGTTTGGAGAACTCCAATTTATCTTTAAATCCTTCCCTTTTTCCTCCCAAGCGGTTTCTCCACATTACCTATCTCCAGTCTGTAGAAAGTGAGTTGTTTGTAGTCGCAACACACTTTTACTTCATCTTTCCATCTTCAAGATGGTTTGCCACATGCCTTTCTTAGTACAAATGGTCTACCAGACAGCGTTTTATATGCACTGCTACAGGTAAAAGCAGAGGAGAGAAATTGCCCTATTCTGGAATCTCTAGTTTTGACGCCTAGAACCAAGGTGGGCTTCAAGAGAGACACAATCCGAAAGGGGACAGAAAACTACAAGCCAGCTTTTGTTCTCTGTATCTCCCCCAGCTGACTTCCAATGAAAAAAGGTCATAAAGAGAGAGAAGGAAAGAGAATGGCAGAGAAGAATTGCTGATAAGTTTTGTACATTTCATTTATTATTTGTGTAATACTCTTACACCTACCTACGAGAGCGCTTCTCTTGGATCACATTGATTGGGTTTTTTTTAAAAGTAATGTGCAGACCCCTAACCTTTCTCTGGGTGGGTCATAGAGCGTTGCTTCATGTGACTGCCTTGTGCTTAATTTTCAAAGTGGCTGCTTATTCTGGAGCTAAGAGCTGAGGGAGGAAGACATCTGTTCAGTTGCAGATATATTGCTGTTGGGATAAGGGTTTTCGTACAGTTAGGAGAAGCAGTTTAGGCTAGTTATTTCTTTGTTTTTGTTTCCGTTTTGGTGTTGACTAATAAGCACAAGGTTAATTTAAAAGCATGTATTTCAGGGCATGAAATTTCAGATCAAATTCCAGGAGCCAAAACCCCCTCAAAACTCGGTCACCAGATTTTATCCTGATATCAAACTGTTCTTGCCCCTCTACACCCCTGAATCAGTCACCGGCCTCTGTTTTCTGGGCACGAATGGCTCCTAGGTGCCTACCAATCTTGTGCCCTGATGTATTTAATAGTATAACTTAACTACTAACTGTAGGAAGTCTATTCTCTGTTGTTCTAGCTGTGCCTTTCCAAGATTTGCTTTTTCGTCATCTTGGAGAGGCAAACATTTGAGGGGTGCCATCAAATGTTGGGAGTGTGCACAGTGTGTGTGTGTTTTTTTGGCCTAGCAGTAGTGTATAATATTGGAACCTTTGAGTTTAAATGCAGCCACTCCCCAAGTGGAGAGTAGTGCTCAATATTTATGAGGAGAGGCCTTCTGTCAGCCTCTCTGTTCGCCAGCCTCCAAATTGCATTGGAATTCCCTTAAGTAACTTGGTTTTAAGCTGATTTTTAAAAAAAAATTGGGGCAGAGGGGCCTTAAAGCAGCTAATATTTCAGGAAAATAGGCCGTTATGGTAACCCAATAGCCAAACCATTACCTAGCCAGCAGTATTGGGGGGAGATGACAATTCTCTTCCAGCTATTAGTCTATAATAACCAAGAACCTGTTCCTGCTGAAGTCAAAAGCAATTTTTGGACCAGATTTTGGTCATCTTACACCAAGTGTAGATCTGTAGTAACATTATTTACATTAGTAAAATTCTTTTCCATTTACACTGGTGTAACTGAGAGCAGAATCTGACCCATAGATTTATTTAGATTTCTGCACTGCCTTCTAAAGGATTCAGGGCAGTGTACAATATATTAAACTCCCAATGATTACCAAGTGAAACCCCCATTAAAATATAAACATCCTTTAAAACCCCCAACCCCTGTCTTGGCTTGCCGTTTCTCTTTTTAAACCCAAGTAGAGAGCTAGTGTGACGGAATGGCAAAGTGTGCAGTACTTGGACTGGGAGGTAGGGAGGCAGTTCTAGTCTCGCCTTAGCCAGAAACTCACTGGATGACCTTGAGCCAGTCACAATATTATCTCAGCCTGACCTACCTCACAGGGTTACGGAGAGACTATATATAGAATCCTCACAACAACCTTGTGAGGTAGGTCAGGCTGAGAGAATATTGTGATGGGCCCAAGGTCACCTTGACCCAAGGAGCATGTGTGTGTGTGTGTGTGTGTGTTTTGTATATATATATATTTATTTACCATATTTGTATCCCGCTCTTCCTACCTCACGGTAGCCCAGAGCGGCTAACAACAATACAATATAAAAATATAATATAAAACAATTAAAATATTTTAAAACATAATAAACAAATGCAGGGGAAAAAACACATTCCCCCCAACCCAACCCTACCCCTCTCCCTCACCAAAAGCCTGATGGAACAGCCAGGTCTTACAGTTCTTGCAGAAAGCCGGGAGGTCCGGGGCCAAATGGACCCCCACCAGGAGGGAGTTCCACAGGCATGGCATGGCCACCGAGAACGCCCTGTCCTGTGTGGCCTCTGGGAAACCCGGGGGACCTCCAACATGGCGCCCCCGGCCAACCGCAGGGGCCGAGCTGGAACCCAGGGAGTGAGGCGATCTCACAGATACGCAGGGCCCAGGCCGTGTAAGGCTTTAGAGGTTAAAACCAACACTTTGAATCTGGCCCGGAAGACTATTGGCAGCCAGCGCAGAGATCGGAGCGCTGGTGTAATGTGCTCCTGGCGACCCAGCCCCACCAGGAGCTGGGCTGCCGCATTCTGCACCAGGTGCAGCTTCCAAGCCGTCACCATAGGTAGCCCCACGTAGAGCGTGTTGCAGTAGTCTAACCAAGAGGTAATAAAAAGCATGGATGACCGTGGCCAGGTCTGAAACTGAAACCAGTGGCGGAAGCCGCCGCACCAGATGTAACTAGCTTGAGGCACTCCTCGCCACAGCCTCCACTTGGAGATCCAGGCGGAGCTGTGCATCGAGGGGCACCCCCAGGTTCTGAACCTGGGAAGTCAGTGGAGGACAAACCCCCTCAATTGAGGGAGCTGTCATCTCCATCGACTTACCCACTAACATCACCTCCGTCTTGTCAGGATTCAGTCGCAGTCGATTAGCCCTCATCCAGCCCCCCACAGCTGTCAGACACTGGGTAAGCACCGAGACAGCTGGGCCTGGGTCGGTTGAAAATGAGAGGTACAGTTGGGTGTCATCCGCATACTGATGACACCTCATCCCGTACCCCCTGATCACCTCGCCGAGCAGCTGCATATACACGTTGAACAGGAGCGGGCACCAAACACAACGCTGTGGGACCCCACACGGGAGGTCTCGGTGTGATGAAAAATGATCACTGAGCACCATCCGCTGAGTTCTTCCTGTCAGGAATGAGCAGAACCATTCAAGAACGATCCTGCCCACCCCCGCACTGTCCCGCAGGCGCGTCACTAACATCTCGTGGTCAACGGTATCAAATTGCAGCCGACAGATCTAATCAGTGTGTGTGTGTGTGTGTGTGTGTATATGTATGTATATATGTATATAATCAATAAAAATTGCCACCCCATATTACAAATACCATGTGGGGCCCAAACGTGTAAGATGTAGACGAAATAGTTCAAATAATTATTTTTATTGGACCAACTGTAGTTGGTGAGATCACGCAAGCTTTTGGGCTGTATAGGGCCCTTGTCCTGTCCCGTAAGCAATGTATGTAATTTTAAAACAACAAAAAACTTCTCCCCAGATCCTGAAAACAACTAGGCTAAAAAAATAAGAGCAGCTAATTTTCTTATTCTATCTGTATGCAAATGATGAAATATATGGAACCAGTAGCTTTTTATTTTGGTGGAATAGTATCTGTTCAATGAGAAAATAAGGGCATTATTTTTGTGACCTTTGTTTGTGACCTTTGTTTAATAGAAACCATGATATGAACTACTGCTACTAGACCAGTTTGTTTACAATACATGTAACCATTTGTGGAGGATCTAATGAAGAAAACACTAGATTTTAAATTAACATATGTAGATTAATAAATATAATTTCCACAGAATTGGGCATCGAACTTTAGGGGACCATTGTAAAACAGTCTTGTATATAGTATGGCTAGTTAGCAGTGAATGATAGAGTAAAAGATTTTAAACTTTCCCTCGAATGACTTGGTTTCAATTTAGATGGAGCTTCATGTTAAGCTAATGAAAATTGTAATGCTCATGGGATCAATTTGTAATTGAGAGCACAAGCAATGTGTCACAGCCTTATGATCATCAGTGTCTTCATGAGAGATCCTTTATTGCCATCAAGTACAGAATATCACTTATTTATTCATTTATGTTCTTAGAAGGCTGATTGATTTATAGCGCAGTTATACCAATAAAAGGATGAAAAAGTTCTAATTTAATATTCTTGAGGTTATCTTTTGGTGGCTTCAAATCAAATTGGGTTGAATCTCTTGGGATTTTTTATTTATTTTTTATTTTATTTATTTATTTTACAGATTTATATCCCGCCCCCTCCTGCAATGCCCCCAATTTTAATAAAATTTGTTTGTATTTGCATCTTTTTGCCATGAAACTCTACTAGTGGAAAAACACTTGTATAGAAGAAAAATCACCTCTTTTAAAAGTGGTTCATACGTTAGTCAGTTTCAGTAAGCCACTTAGTGTTCTTTTGTATGGTTTCATCATAAGTGTTCTTCCATCTTCTCTGTAAATCAACCATATATTTATTTATTTTGTTTTATAAATTTATACCCCTCTCCCTTCTGTCTCATGCAGCTCGAAGCGGCTCACATCATATAAAATACATTAAAAAAGAAACAATATAAATTCATAAATAAGCAATTAAATAGTAAAAATACAAATACAAGTGATGTGAGTAAAAACATAACAGACCCTCCCCTCCACCAAATGCCTGGCAGAAGAGCCAGGTCTTACGCTGACGGTGCAATGTAAGAAGATTCGGGCTGAGGCGGACCTCTGCCAGAAGGGAGTTCCACAGCACCGGAATGGCTGCCAAGAACGCCTGCCTGTCGGTCCCCGCCCGTCTATAGCGGGGAACCTCCAGGAGGTCAGCCCCCGACGACCGCAAAGGCCACCCAGGGACCCAGGAAGTGAGGCGGTCCCTCAGATAAATAGGGCCCAGGCCGTTTAGGACTTTACAGGTAAGTGCTAGCACCTTGAATTGGGCCCAGAAGACTATAGGGAGCCAGTACAGAGCCCGGAGCACCGGCATAACATACTCCCCGTGACTCGTCTCCGTAAGCAGACGGGCCGCAGCATTCTGCACTAGCTGTAACTTCCGAACCGTCACCATGGGCATCCCCAGGTAGAAAGTATTACGGTATTCTAGCCTCAAGGTGACAAATGCGTGGATGACAGTGGCCACGTCGAAATCTGAGAAGTAGGGGCAGAGCCGCCTCACCAGACATAGCTGGCGGAACACACTCCTTGCCACAGCCAACGCCTGGAGATCTAGATGCAACCGTGGGTCCAGGAGCACCCCCAGGCTCCTAATTTGAGATTACAACCCGGGGCAAACCCCGCCAATAATAGGTAACAGCCCCTCATCAAGAACCACAGACCAGCCAATGAGCATAGCCTCTGTCTTGTCAAGATTCAATTTCAATTAGCTCGACCTCATCCAGTCTTCCACAGCTGTCAAGCACCGAGACCACAGGACCTGGGTTGAATGAAAAGGACAGGTACAGTTACGTGTCGTCAGCATACTGATGACGACAAACTCCCATCTACGAACAATCTCTCCCAAAGGCGGCATATAAACATTGAACAAGAGGGGGGACAAGATGGAACCCTGTGGGACCCCACATGGGAGCGCCCTCGGAGAAGATGTGCAATCTCCCAGAACCACCCGGTGAGATCTATCCGCTAGGAAGGACTGGAACCATTGCAAAATCGTTCCATCCAACCCAGCCAGGCCCCGTAGGCGAGTCACCAACACCTTGTGGTTCACTGTCGGATGCAGTCCGGAGATCAAGCAGAACTAAAAGGGTCGAATGACCCTTATCCAGTTCCACTCGGAGGTTGTCAGCCAAGGCCACAAGTGCAGCAACAAAATGGTGTTTGAGGACCAGAATCTACTAGTCATTTTACTTTTTAAGAATTTTGAAATCTTCCCAAGCAATGGCATAAATATTTTAGGAAATTACCTCTGTTATAACATGAACGTTGCTCTTTTCTGGAGCGTATGCTAGTGGGGAAAGGCAATTGATAAAACCCATTTTGAATACAATTTCCTCCACTATTAAAGAGAGAGAAAATTTGTCCATTTGATGAAAAGGATAAGTCACATGTTGAATTATGACATTAAAGCCCTCAGTAGCTCATGTTGGGGCACAAAATGTGCAGGTGCCTGTAGCCATTGGCGCCCAGGAAACAGGCTGGCGACTGGTTCAGGCGTGTAGTGGGGCAAAAATAGTTTAATATCAGGATAAAGTCTGGCAGCAGATTTTTTTTTAATTTTTTTTTGGCTCCTGGAGTTTGCTCTGAAACATCATGCCCTGGCCCATGTTGAGCGTGTTGGGATGACGGCAGGGAAGTCATTGTCGTATGAAAGACAAAGAATGGGTCATAGGTTTGCATACTTGTGAGGAAAATACCTACCAAATACTTCCTTTAAGATTCCAGAGTTTTGATCTTGAGACCTTTATCAACACTAATAGATTTGTGGTATAATGGTTTGTAATAAGTACTATGCAACAAGGGTGACCTATGAGCAGGGTTCCTAGTTTTCTCATTTTAATGGAAAACCAGAGAAAATCAGAGATTTTGCCTCTTGCCAGAGAATTTAGCAGAAAATACCAAAACCGTACAGGTTTGAGAGCAGGACACAGCGAGCACGGGGCAGTAAGATCTGTAGCTGAGGGAAAGCATCCTGACGGCATCTCCGGGGGGGAATCTGTATCAGGGTGTGGTGGCAGGGGCATGATGAATTGGGGCAGTCAGGTCTTTTGGACTTTGGGAAGAGGGTACAGGAGGTGGATTGGACCCATAGCAGCTTCCCCAAGTGCCAGCCTCTCTATGATACCCCTTTCTGGTTGGCAGAGCAGTCTGGGACCCGGCTGGAGGGAGGAGGCAGTGAGCGCAGGGCAGTGAAGCAGAAGCAACTGAAAAGCATTTGGGGGGCGGGGGCTCGACAATTGGAGGGGTGCCACAGCCTTTTTTTTTTTTTTTTTTTTTTTAAAGTATTTTTATTTATTTGGACTATTGGTGGGACAGGTAGTTGCAAAATCGCATCAAAATGAAATATTACACTAAAATGTGGTTTTCTGACTCATACCTATATATCTTGTGGTAAGGGAACGTCAATTAGTGTTTACATTTAATCTCAGAAAAGCAGATTTGGTGTTTTTTAATCTAAGAATTTGTTTGTTTTTTTATTCAGAGAATTTCCATTTTTTGTTGCAGAAAACTAAGAACCCTGCTTTTGAGCCAGAATTTAAGTAACTTGGATCAAAGCACGATAAGTGGGGTGGGAGTCCTGAATATTTGGGGATGCCACCACTGAAGCCTCCACCTCTTCCCACCTCGGGCAGAACCCTGCAGTAGCATTAACGTAACACTACTGGTGGCAATGACAGCAAGGTGAGGGCATGGAGGGAGACCCATGGTCTAGGCAGCAAGTCCAAGCCGTCAGCCTATTTGAGGAATGGCTGGGACACAGGAAATTGAGAGCTGGGGATGCAGGTGAGGTAGGCGTGGAGAGAGCGAGACAGAGCACACGTGTAGTAACCGGTAGAGGAAGCTGAAGAGGATATGCGAGTCAGAGCCCCATGGGATCTGAGTTTTCGTGTGTGTGTGTGTGTCCTGTGAGCATGACATCCCCTCAAAGTGGAGTCTCGTTGCATGCATCGTTGGCAGAAGCAGGCATGCAACCCAAGGGTTCAATTACACCTTGATTGCTCTTCCTGTATAACGCATTTTGATTTCCGGGGGACTTGGTTGTGTGCGCTGATGTGCATCTAGGAGTCTTGACTCTCCCATGTGGCTTTTGTTTAGAAAGACCTTTGCTATGTCTCCCTCCCCCCCCCCCCCCATTCTTAAACCAAGAATGGGGAACCTCAGGCCCGGGGGCCAAATGAGACCCTCAGCAAGTTTGTATGTGGCCCCTTTCCAGTGTCTGGATCCGGCCCCTGGATTAATTCTCTACCCCCAAACACTGAAAAATTGAACTTATGATAACTGAGTGGAGAGACGGGCATGCACACAAGGTTGGGGACAAATCCACGGCCCAGATTCATAATCTGGGCCTTCCTTTTCTTGAATCAACCCGTTAAGCACCTCCGCCCCAAACCTTTTCGTGGCCCTCGGAGCTTATACCAATATTAAATGCGGCCCCCAGGACAGAAAAGGTTTCCCACCCCTGTCCTAAACAAAAGCTACCTTTGCTGTCCCTTCCGTTTTATTAGAGATGTTTGACTTTTTGAAATTGTGCACAAGGACTGCACATAGGCAGACAGTACTAATGCAAATGATGACAATGCAAAACAATGATATGCCAAACAAAAGGATAATGCAAGTCTATTGTTGAGAACGTTATGATGGGAGAAAAGCCAAACGCAATATAAATCGACAGCAAAAAAGGAGAGGGAATGAAAATGAGCATAAGGCATTGGACTTAGAATGTGAGATGGAGCAAATGGATACAGAATTGGTGACGAAAATGGCATGACATCAGGTAAAGCAAAAACGATTCTTTAAAGACAATGATGTGAAAAATATGTAGAAGGTGCTAAAGGTAGAGCGTGAAATCTCAAATCGAACTCCAGGAGCCAAAAACCCCACAAAACTGTCTCCAGCCTTTATCCTGATATTAAACTGTTCTTGCCCCACTATACCCCCAAACCAGTCGCCAGCCTCAGTTTTCTGGGCGCCAATGACTCCCAGGCACCTGCAGATTTTGCGCCCTGCAAAAGATATTCTTTACCAGCAGTGTTGTAGCAGCAGAAACCCAAAACAGGATTACATCAAGTTTGTGATGACCAGATTACTAGCATTTATATAGCACCAGCGATGTGCCTGGTGCTTTACAAAAAATAAGATAGACGTGGTCCCTGCCTGAGAGCTTACAATCTAAAGACACGGGGAGGGGAGACAGGGAAGGGGGAACAGAGGGAGACATGGGGAGGGGAGACAGGGAAGGGGGAACAGAGGGAGAGACAAGCAAAGTGACATTCCTGAGGCTGCGAGAACCCGTACACTTTCTTGGCTTGGTTACAGTAAATTGGGAGTTTACAGGTAACAGGTGGGGGATAATCCTTGGCGGGGATGATTAGTAGGAGTTAGAAAGGGCGGAACGGAAGAGGTGGGTTTTAAGGAGGGACTTGAAGGTGTGGAGGGTGGGGGCAAGGCGGACGAGGGCAGGGAGGAAGTTCCAGGGAGGGAGGGAGTTCCAGGTGTCCAGGTTGGGGGAGCAGGGGAGGGTGAGGGAGGGGATGGAAGAGGAGCGGAGTGCTTGAACAGGGGTTCGGAGGGAGATCAGGGCAGAGAGGTAGGGGGCAGTGAGGTTGTGAAAGACTTTGTAAGTGAGGACAAGGAGCTTGTGCAGAATACGCTCAGGAAGAGGGAGCCAGTGGAGAGAGGAGAGGAGAGGCTGCGCATGGTCAAAGCGATGGGCAAGGTGGATAAGGAGTTCAGTTTTCGCCATGTTCAGTTTGAGTTGGCGTTGAGACATCCAGGTGGAGATATCAGAGATACAGTTGGTGAGACGAGTACAGAGGGGGAGAGGGAAGGAGTGGAGAGAGCTGAGTGTCATCAGCATATAGGTGGTATTGGAAACTGGGAGGCAATGAGTTTGCCTAGGGATTGGGTGTAGATAGAGAAGAGGAGAGGGCCAAGGACAGAGCCTTGGGGATTTCTGACTGAGAAGGGTAGGGAGGAGGAGGGGGAGGAGTTAGGAAGAGAGACATTGAAGGAGCAGTCAGAAAGGTAGGAGGAGAACCAGTCGAGGACGGAATCCCAGGGAGTGAAGCGATTCAAGCAGGAGAGAGTGATCAACAGTGTCGAAGGCAGCAGAGAGATCAAGGAGGACAAGAATAGAGTAAAGGCAGTTGGATTTAGCTATAAGATCGTTGGTGATTTTAACGAGCGGTTTCAGTGGAGTGAATGGGGCAGAAGCCAGATTGGTGGGGGCCAAGGGAGGAGTTGGCGGAGAGGAGGTCGAGGCAACGGGAGTAGACAACCTGTTCAATGAGTTTGGAAGCAAAAGGGAGGCGTGAGACAGGACGGTAATTAGAGGATTCAGAGGGATCCAGAGTGGACATTTTGAGGCTGGGGGAGACAATGGCGTGTTTAAAGGCAGAGGGGAAGGAGCTGGTAGAAAGGGAGAGGTTGATGATGTGCAGGAGGGGAGGGGCAACGGTAGAAGCAATGGAGGTCAGGAGGCGGGAAGGAATGGGGTCCAGGGGGCAAGTGGAGGGGTTGGAAGAGGAGAGCAGGGAGGAGATTTCTTCAAGGTAGGGGGGAGGTAAGGAGGAGAGGAGAGATGTTCAACTGTCTTCAAAAGAAAAATGCTTCAAGAAATTACCAAATATTAAATGGAACACAATTCTTCAGACTGTTAAATGACCCCATATCCTCAAAATCATCCAGAAAAGATGATGCAAATACTTGGGATGTTTTAAAAAGGAAGCCAGAGTGTCGGATTGAAGGAATTCCCTGTCAGGCAATATTCAGTGAGGTGAAACTAGTGGAATGTAACAACATAGAGGATATGTAAACAGCAAGCCAGGGAAGACATGGAGAATATAACCTTGTTTGTGCTCTGTGATGCTTGATGATGTGCGGAGTAAGTGGGTGTATGCTAATATAGCCCACAAGGCTTTACGGTTTTCCCTGCTGCTCACAATGGGAAGTAGGGATTTGGTTGTAATGGTTAGTTCTTGTATATACTTTGGTATATTCCTATCATGCCAGACTTTAACTTGGTATTGTAAGTATACCAGATGCTGTGGTGGTATTGGCTTTAAAAGAGTTTTCTTAACCAGAATATTTGGCAGCCTTTAAGATCTTAGCAAATTTTCCCCCTGAAATGTAAAGAAAATGTTTTATATTTTGTAGGCAAAACTGAGAATTCTACAGAATCCTTTTTCTAGTATGCCGTGGCCTTTTACTTTTTTCTAGTTAGATACTTCTGCCTTGGTCTTTTTTCATCCTGTTTCTTATGGCATGATTCACTGCTGTAGAACTAGAATTGGGCCCTGCACAGTCTGATAAGCAGACGGGATGTGGAATGATCCTGTGGTTTCTGAGAGGACTGGGACTTGGTATTTGTAAGAGAGAAATGAAAGTTAGGATTCTTGTGCTACAATGACCTTGAAGAGGAGGACCTCTGTTACGTTAGAACTGCCATCTGTAAACAAAAAAGTAATGTTTTCTTCTGTAGAAGGTGTTTTGGCACACGGTCTATAGCAGTGGTTCCCCCAGATTTTGCCTCGGTGATGCCAGACTGTTTGGAGATGATTCTGGACAGTAACAAAGACATGCAAAGTATACTGAATATTGTCATGACTATGCCTACATCCACAGATAGCAATACCCCCATTTCTTTATTCACATCTTTATCCCGCCCTTCCCCTTCAGACTCAGGATGGGTTACAATACATATAAAAATATTCAAAAATACACAAAATCAAGTAAATCCACAACTCCCCTGCCTGCCAAATGTCTAGCCAAACAAAAAGGTCTTACATTGCCTTCAGCAGATGAGCAGGCTTGAACTTAGACAAACCTCCAAGGGGGAGTTTCATAGTTTGGAGTGGGGAGGGCGGGCAGCCACCAAGGGCAGCCACCGAAAGCGCCTCTCTGTGTCTCTTGTTGTGTAAACTTGGCAGGCAGATGGTACCCGTAAGCGGGTGCTTGGCTGACTTTGGAGGCTTCTGCTCCAGCTGCAGTTTCTGAATAGTCATCGAGGGCAGCCCCATGTAGAGTGTGCTGAAGTACTCTAGTCTTGAGATTGTGAAAGCATGGATGACGGTGGTCAAGTGTGAATCTGATTTAATAAAAAAAGGTCACAGCCTTCTCTCTAGGTAGAGTTGTTAAGCACTCCTGGCCACTGCTGCAGCCTGATGCTCCAGGCGCAGCAATGAGTCCAAAAGCATTCCAACATTGCGAACATGAGTGACCAAAGGAGGCTGAACCCATTCAATGACAGATGTCCTAACGTTCCCAAGGTCACAAGACATGCTGGCCATCCTCACCTCAGTCTTGCCTGGATTCCGCTTCAGTCAGCTTGCCCGCATCCAATCCCCAATGGTGCCGCACAGCATGGGAACCTCTGGTCTATAGTGAGACGAAGCCTGGGGGGGTGACAAGTGTTTGCTTGCTTTGAAAGTCTAAGAGATTGTGGTGTGTTTATGTTGCTTTCAGAATCGAACTCCTTATAAAACACTTATGAACCGTGAACTCATGAGTTCGGCAAAAACATTGACTGTCCTTTTTCTCCAAAGGCGAAATCTTCCAATGTAATAGAATAGCTTTGGACATCATGGAGAGAGAGGCTCTTAAACCATGGAGAGAGAGGCTCTTAAACCTGTGCTGGCTGACATTTCTTTTTTTGTCCTGCTTTGGGAAATATCTCTTTGAGTAGTCCCTCTGTGCCGGTAATCCGCAGCATGGTTATAAAGGCTTCTGCATCACGTTTTGTTACAGAATCTGAGAATTGTAGGATTGCAGGCAACTTCAGGCTCACCTTGATATTGCTAAATCCTCTTCCCTCAGGCAGGAGCCACTATACTTACGTTAGACCGGACAGACGTGTGTCCAGCCTCTTAAAAACTTCCAGCAAAGGAAATTAAAGGCCATAGGCAAACTTATCCATTGCCCAGCTGTTGTTACAATTAGGAAGTTTCCCCTAACATTTAGTTTAAATCAACTTTCCTGCAACTTAGTACCATTATCACATGCCCTACCGTACGTTATACTGTTCCTTTTGAATGTTGCTGAAGTGGAGTAGTTTGTAGGGGTGTGCAATTGGTTCGGGTTTTTTAGTTACTAAAATGGATGGAGCCCCATTTGTGTTAGTAACTAAAGATACGAAAATGGATGAATGAGCAACTGGTTGTCGCTTCATCCATTTTTGTCTTTTAAATATATATATTTTAAAAATCACTGCGATTGCACAAAACGGCCACCAGGGCTGTTCTGAGCATGTGCACCCTTTTTGGAAATGGTGCAGATGCTGCTGGCGTCATTTTGGGAAAGGGCACGCATGTACAACTATTTTGCACATGCATCGGGATTTTCAATTTTTAAAAAAATAAAAAAACAAAACAAAAACGGGTGGGGTGTTTTCTTCACACCGCTGTTAGTTAGTTTTTACTTCTTTTTGTCATAACCTCACCTGAGTGTGTGCAGCTGCTTGACCTGTTCGTTTGCCTTTTTGTTTTTTTAAAGGGAGGGGACTGTTCAAGTTTGGCAGTGGGACATTTTTAAATGTGTGTAATTTGTTATAAATATCTTACGGAAGCTGAGTCGAACAGGGCTGGCTTTAAAATTTGTGGAGCCCAGGATGAAAATAAAATGTGGGGCCCTCATGACCCTGCCCTCTATAGCCCCTCCCCTTTAATCCCTTCCTGCAGAGCTCTACTGTCCCACCCTAGTAGGTTAGGAGAGGGACGGGGCAAGGCCCCACAGGAAGCAGCCACCTTGGGGGTCTGTGAGTCGCAGGTGGGGATAGGGCCCCACAAATGTAGCCTATCCATAGGCCTTGGGAGTACTGGCCCTGAGGCCACCAGGACTGGTCTCGCTGAGGGGCCCCTCTGACCGCGGTGCTTGGGCCATGACCCCTACTGGCCCTGCTGAAGGCCAGCTATGGGGTCAAATGGAGCAGAGAATGGAGAGCCGTGAGAAGCCTGACCATCCCACGTTTAGGCTTTCAAAATCTGATCGGTTTACCTCTATTACTGCACTGAACCCATTTGTGTCTGTCAGCAGGTGTTCGAGTCCAGCTTAGATTACCTCTCTGTTACTACTTGACGTTACTACAACGTTGGTAGTCTGCTTGGCTGCAGTTGGGAGGCATCTGTCCACTGTTGGCTTTTACATTCCATGGAAGAGAACCAGTCCTGAGCGTCTCACTACAAATTCCAACAACAGAACACTTCCTCCCCACAGCTACACGCCAGGAAAAGAGATGATAAATCAAACCAGATATTGTCTTCCTTTCCTCCTCCTACCCGCAGGCCACACACCCTTCTTACGTGATCTCTAGCGCTCTTGCATATAGAGGGGTCCGTTGAGGTTGCTCAATAGAATGGCTTGTGATGTATTTACTTTGGATAGTGCTCCATCCAAGCCTGTGACCTGCATTGTTTCTGATTCCACTGCCCTGCAAGAGAGAGTCACAATGAGGTCAGATGTGGGCACAGTTGCTTCCTCAACTTAGACCGTGTGTGTGTGTGTGTGTGTGTGTGTGTGTGTGTGTGTAGTTTTAAATCTAAGTGTATATTTACAACCATTTCCATTATTAGGAAGCAGAACACAATTATGGAGCAGCATTTTTTTTCACTAGTAACTGCTTTTATTTCAAAATGGTTGGTAGGTTATTTGCTAGCTGTGCTTTCTATCTTTTTCATCTTTGTCTAAAATTCTAGCATTTTTAATGCATTCTGTTTCCTGTGTTTGTTCCCCCCCCCCCCCAAAGCTCTTTTTGCTACAAGTCTGTTCTCATGGTAAAAGAAAATTTGCAGAAGAGAATGCATTTGTGATGAGATGATGTAACCTGCTTTTTGTCTTGTGGATTTCAGTAAATGAATGATCACCTGTATAAAGGTGGAATCAGAACAGCAGGACTATTCTGTGAAAATCAAATACTGTATAGGCAGACCCCTCATTATAGCCACCATTTTGTTAGGATATCTTTACAAGAGAAACAAAATGGTGGCACAAAAGCTAGGTGCTCCTTCATACCATCTTGAGTTAACTTCATTACCTCCACACTTCCTCTGCCACTCAGCGGCTGTTTTGTAATGAACGATTATTTGCAAAGACTAGTTTAACGCAGACTCGTGTATAAAAAGCCTCCTTATGTGCTTGAAAAATTGTCTTTAAAAGCTAAGCTGATGTCATGACCCACCAACCATTTACTCCGCAGTAGCCCCTCAGCCACTCCAGAGTAAGAGATGATTGTATCACGGACTAACTTGACCTAAATGAAAGCTTTGAAAGAATAGGTTTGTTTTTTTTTACACTGAAAGTTTTTCTTCAAAAAATGTTTCAGATGAACGCTGAGTGTTGAACCTGCTGTAACTGTTTTTCTTTTGAGTGGTAGGTAAAGGAGACCTATTAAATATGCTTAGATTGTCAGAAGATATGGCTTTCCCCCTGGGGTTGCTTCAGCTCTTGAAGGTTTCGGTTTTCCTATTTTTGTACTTAACTTTAGTAGTAATGTCTTGTGTGGCATAATTAACTTCCTCCAGTTGATTGTACCCTGTATTGATGTAGCAAACATCTGTATGGTTTGTCCAATAGATGGGAAGTAGACATAATTTAAAATTATTTATTTTTAATATAAATTTTTCATGTCTAAAACAAAGCAGGCTGAAACAAATGGTTTGAATATTAGCCAGATCCTCAAGCCTTTCTTTACGTAGAGAGGAAAAAAAATGTCATGGTACATTTATTTTAATATCTAATGCTAAAAATCCATAACACTGCACTTTCATTTTCATTATGAAAGTGCATTTTAAGCTGTGCTGAATAGAAGTCTTAATTTTCCTGAAACTGAGTAGCAAGGACTTGAGCATTGTGATATTTATTGAGCATTGTGATATTTATTGGAAAATCCAAGTGAAAACGTGGAGCTGCTGCTAAGGAAAAACTATCCGCTTGAAATACAGTAACTTATTTTTAAAATGAATTTTATATGCTTTAAATTACATCTGCATTAGACTGTCCATCTTCCTCTCTCCTCCCCAAAACGGAGGTTTTTGTTTTTTAAAACAAATCTGGGGATTTTTTTTTTTTATTTTTATTTTTTTTTAAAGAAATGATTTGTGTTTTGCTGTGCTGGAGATCGAGGCAAACCAGATAGATTAATTTGATTATACAGTGCAGTCAAAGGGAACTTACTTTCAGGGACCCAAGTTCCCTACATTTCCCAATTGCCACCAATGGGGAAAATGCACTAAACTTGGATCCCTGCTTATTTTGCAAAAAGCACGGTCAGATGCACAAAGCAAAGAAATTGCAGAAGGGGGAATGTTTTTTCCTAAGCTTGGTTCAACTAGTCTTTGGTGCTACCTGTAATAGCAGTACTAAAAAACTGCATCTAGAAGAAATTTGTCCATATTCTGAAAAGGAAACTCATGAATTTTGTTTGATGTAACACAAAATCAGAGTTGGAAGTGACCTCAGAGTTCATCTAGCTGCTCAGTGCAGGAAATCTGCAATTAAAGATCCCCAACAGCTGTCCAGCCTCTCTTTTGAAAAACTCCAGCAAAGGAAAACCCATGACCTCACTAGGCAGTTCGTTCCACTGTCGAACAGCTCTGACCATTCTTCCTAATGTTTAACTGGAATCTGCTCTCTCTTAATTTGATTATTTGTAGTCTTGCCCTCAGGGACAACGGAGAACAAGTCTTTGCCATCTTCTGTGTGACAGCCCTTCGGGTATTCGAAGACCACGACCATGGGTGATTTCAGAAGTGACGTGGTGAATGTCCACCACAGTTAACCTCAGTCAAATGCGGCGTGTGCGTGTGAAAGTGCCGTGCATGTCTGTTTGCTCGCATCCAGATGTTCACCACAGTCCAACGCGGCCCGGGGTTGAAGCTAACCACGCTTCGTGAGGTCGGGGCGGGAGGAGGTCCAGAAGTGTGGTGAATGGTCACCACGGCAGGGGTGAATGAAAAGTAACTTCTGAATGGAAACCCGCAGCCGCGGTAGAAGGAATTGACCCCAGCCGCGATGCATTCTGGGGCTCGAACCACGGTCCACGTCTCCACTGCATGTCTGTTGTGTTTCCCTGGCCCATGTTCTCTCTGATTGCCCCTGGGCGGTGGTCACAATCCTGTCACTTCTGTTGGGGCCGCACGTGTCACCACAGCCTGCGGTGAATCCGTTTACACTGGGGTGGGATTCACTGTGGTGAACTGGAACACGTCACTTCTGAAATCACCCTTAGTCTTCTCTTCTCTAGGCTAAACATACCCAGTTCTTTCAACCTTTCCTCATAGGACTTGGTTTCCAGACCCTTGACCACCTTGTGATCCTTTTAGCCTTAGCTGTCAGTTTGCTGTTGTGCAGCCCCACTAGGATATCAAAATATTATTATTATTATTAATAATAATAATAATAATAATAATAATAATAATATACTTGCTATGTGTCTGAAATTAAAGTTAGGCACTTCAACTTTGTATCTTCTATATGAGCATCTCCCATATACTTTCCTAAGATCTATAAACCGTGAAGGCTGGAAGCCTATATTTATTTACATGGACTTTATTCTAGAACTCATCAGTAAACTCTGTGTAAATGTGCGTGTTTGGTACGGACCATGGTTTTAACCAAGTGACTGCATTGAAGGTGCTTGGAGTTTAATAAGCACTATAAACCTTGGGTGGTTCTGGTGTACTCCCTATGATTGCATAAGCAGATATTCATAAATTACATAGTTAAAACACGAGCAGTCTGTGAGGAACTGCAATGGGATCTTACGACACTGGGTGCCTGGTCATCCAAATGGCAAATGAGATTTAATGTGGACAAGTGCAAAGTGATGCACATAGGGAAAAATAATCCAAACTATGAGTACACAATGCTGAGTGGGTACTAGGCGGTACCACTCAGGAAGAGGATCTGGGGGTGGTCGTGGACAATACAATGACATCCACAGCGCAGTGCACAGCAGCAGCCAAAAAAGCAAACAATGTTAGGAATTATTCGGAAGGGGATAGAGAATAAAACTGAGGCGGTCATAATGCCTCTATACAAATCAATATTGCAACTGCACCTGAAATATTGTGTGCAGTTCTGGTCGCCCCATCTCAAAAAAGACATAGCTGAACTAGAAAAGGTACAGAGAAGGACAACAAAAATGATCAAGGGCATGGAAGGGCTCCCGTAGGAGGAGAGGCTTGGTAGGTTGGGGCTCTTCAGTTTGGAGAAGAGACGACTGAGAGGAGATAGGATAGAGGTCTATAAAATCATGAGTGGTGTGGAACGAATAAACAAGGAACCGTTATTTACCCTCTCAGCTAGTACTAGAACTAGGGGACACTCCATGAAACTCATGGGTGGCAAGTTTAAAACAAATAAAAGAAAATATTTTTTCACTATTTTTCCACAGTTGGGTTGTGGAATCTACTGCCAGAGGCTGTGGTAAGGGCCAGTACTATAGCTGCGTTTAAAAGAGGTTTGGACAAGTTTCTGGAAGATAGTTCCATTAGCAGCTATTAGCTAGACAGGATCGGGGAACATGACGGGAGCTGGAGGAAAACAACAGGGAATGGATCCCCCATTGTGTGACCTGTTGGGTGCTTCTCTCAAGCCACCGTGATTGGCTGCTGTCCGAGACAGGATGCTGGGCTAGATGGACCATTGGTCTGACCCAGTATGGCACGTCTTATGTTCTTATGACCATTATTGATGCATTAATGTATCCCTGATTCTCCCTGTGTTCCCCTCTCCCTTGTTTCCCCTTCCCTGTCTTTCCTAGACTGTAAGCCCTTCGGGGTAGGGGCTTGTCTCTAACTACTGATTGTACAGCGCCTGGTACATTGCTGGTGCTACATAAATGTAATCCGTATTCCAATTTCAGAATTACTGAACTGTAGGGCTGGAGTGTCATCTAGTCCAGCCTCCTACCACTTACATTTGTAGTTTTTAAACAGTAACAAGGAATAAAATTCATTGTGTAATTAGTCATTAGAGTAATTAATCATACAGCCAAATAGCCATAATAATCCAATACTTAAGGTTTGAAAAATACCTTATGCACTGGCCTGGAGATAAATAGATAGATAAAAATAATGATTTTAGAGAAATATTAGAGTTTGGATCAGTCCTTCCCCATGCTTGTATGTCCTATTAAATATTAACAGGAGTCACTGGATCTCCTTAAGTCAAAGCCATCAAGCATTATGCTAGTAGTCGTTAGCCATTTGAGTTATATAGTTTTGTCTTATAAGGTGCATTTCACAAACGTTAAATTCCTGGACGGCATTAACCCCATTTCCTATAAAGATTCCGTTCAGTGTGAGTCGCAGTTCTACTCCTTTACTCTCACTAGCTTCAACTGCTTCGCTTGAGAAAAAGGAAAAATTGAACAAATGGAATCAGAGCTGCCTTTCCAAACAACCACAAAGGCTAGCAACTTATTAAGATGAAGGTTGAGATTCGTATGATTTTTATTGTGATACTTGAAATTTTAGATTGGGAGAGTTCTTTATCACTGTGAGTGTTGTAATACAGTCATGAAAGCTGGCAGCCCTATGGCTCCTACAGAATCCCAGGTTTGAAACTGATCACCTAAAATGGAGTAGGGTGAACAGCTGGGTTTAGTAGGATTGTAGAATAGAAGCTGCTGCTGTGGGAGACGTCTTAAAAGCAGGGTTGTCTTTGCTGTTTGCAAATCAAGACATGATCATTTTGTAAAGAGGAGGTTTAGTTTCAGCTTTCCCGTGGGAGGGAAGCCAGAATGGGGTGTGTACTTCGCTCGATACCTTGTCATGTCAGTGAGCGAAAGGCACAGCCCCAGTTCCGCCGGAGGGACCTTTTCCACATACAGCTCTAGATACAGAACCTGCATTAGCACAGCAGAAAGAAAAAACCCAACTGTAAGTATGAAGCCCAGAATGATTCATACACCTTAACTTTGGCTACTCTTTATGGAGTTGAGAGGATAACTAACTGCTTGTCAAGGCACGTTTTCTCTTTCCTACCCCTCTCTTTAGGATCACTCTGTCCTCCCCCTCACCTAACTACTGCCTGCAGGACTGAAGCACAAGGGGAAGAAAGACATTTTAGTTTAGGGAAGAGATCACTGCACCATTATTGTATATAATTTCATTTCAAATTGATACATGATAGAATTCAATTTGCGTACATGCAGTGTATTGGACATTGGAGTTCTGGTTCATTGTAGCCTATTTTACTGTCTTGGAAACATTCTGTTTTAAAAAACACCAACGCTTATAATGCACATTTTTTGTTCGTTTTTTTTTCTAGTATGATTAGGGAAAAGAACAGGGGTAAATGCTGAAGGTACGCACATTAATATCCAAATTTCCAGTGTCTGACCTTTTCATCAGTCTCAAGAAAAAAAAACAACTTAGTTACCTACTTTAGTTTTTAAAAAAAAGGTTTACAAAAGGTATAAGGCTTCTACAAGACTTACAAGAAGAATCTTTCTAATCGTGCAATAACGGCTTTTTCTTCTCTGATAAATTCTTATGTTGCTTTGTGCTGACTAATCTCCCTCCCCCCCCCCTTTAATTGCAAGTTTCTAGTTAATTGCTACAAGAATCTCCCTTTCAGTTCTCCCTTTCCTGTATCTTGATTTTGAATCTTTCCTTTTAAGATCATGGCTTGCATGACATTTTATCTTTCTTTTCCTTTCTTTTTGCTGTTTGCAAAGACTCTTGGGAGGATTTGACAGATTTGGTGGAGCAATTGCGTGATGACACTGAAGGTGCGTGCCACACCAACATCTTTCAGCTACTGTTTCCTTTTTTTAAAAAAACCCAGCTTTTTAACTTGTTTCTTTGCACCTGAGCACCAGCTACACTGCTCTTGTCTGGTAGCAGTCACTGTGGATCATGCTTGTCTGGTTTAGCTGGGTTCAGAATCTGAACCAACTACTAGTTCATGATGTGCGCTTCCATTCCATTTTCATTCCTTTGGAATGCTGTCTTCAATCATGGTAGAGCTGCGTGTTTGTGTTACTAAATTTTACATTTAAAAATGATATTGCAGAAAAAAATATATATATTCTAAATTTGATGAGACTTGATGCTGGACAGTTTTGCATCACAAAGTCTTTCCATTGTTAATCAAAGTTATGCACAATTCATAATATTGTTAAACAGCAGTTGCTCAAATTGCTAGGGTCTCTGTGCAAAGACTCAAGAGGCGAATGCTACATGATAAGGAAATTAGTCTTTCATCTTTTACATTTTCTTTCTGGGGGAATGCTCTTTCTGCCATCATCTTTGTATGATGATATTTAAAATGTAAGCTATAGCAATGAAAGGAAAATACTCAGCGTTTTGTGTGAGAGATGAGTATAGACAACTCTAAGATGAGTGTGTCCTGGTGCTCAAGGCACACATGCAAAGAGTTCTTGCTGTGAAGTTTGAAGGCAGCTGCTCTGAAAGCATTTGTGTCTGTGCTGCAAACACTTATGTGAAAAATCAATGGGATTGTACAGTAGGATTTGTGCAGGTAAGCATTTGCAACATGCACCTAGGTGTTTTCAGGATCAAGCTCTATATGTAATTTAAAAAAAAAAAATCCATAAATTCTAAATTTTCATATGAAAGGAGTTCATGTTGTGTAATTCCTTTCAAATGAACCACTGTCAAGGAGACTTGATATGGGGATTAAAAGCTTTTACTGTTTCAATTAAGTTGACATCCATACAAAGACTCGTTGTGTTCTTCACACAGTTCTACAGTGGACAGTCCATTGTGGACAATAGTTAAGTTGATCATCACTTCTGTTAAGTATTTTATTTTTACCCTGCCGTTCCCCTAAGGTTCAGGACGGCTGTGTTTTTGTTTAGTTTTGCACTTGATTATTAGGGATGAGACTCTGTAACCAATTTCGGTTTTGTTTTGTTTTTGTTTTGGTTCTCTGAGAATTTCAGTTCTTGTTTTGGTCTTGAGTTTTTTGCATTGAATTTTTTTAGTGTTTTTTGCATCCGGAAAAGCTGGGGAGGGGGAGGAGAATCAATGTAAAAACTCAGAAAAACTGAAATTTCAGATAGAACCAAAACCACCATTTTCAGGCCACTTCAGTTTATTTCGAAACCGAAATTCCCATCCCTATTGATTATATACTTAGCAGAAACCATATTGTGTTCTGATGGCATCTTATTCCTCACTAGGAAAAAGTGCCAGACCCTATCATTATAGTGTGTAAGATTTCAGAAGTATTTTCGTGGAGAAGATACACAAGAAGCTGTAGAAAGAGGGAGAAAAATTGGTCTCTTATTTTATTAACCTTGCAAAAAGTAAAACCAGGAACATGCAGTTGTCGCTTTAGATATAGTAGAGCCTCTAAGGTTTGTCGCTTCCACCTTTTTGATGGAGAACTTATTTTCCTTTCCCATCACCACTCACTCAGTCGTGTTCCACTAGAGAGGTAAAATTGTCAATGCAACTTGTTGTTTGAGACTTGTTTCCTTGTGCCAAGTCTCCCTGGGTCCATTCTGTTTTTGAAAAACTGAGGTTGTCCCTTCATTTGTGAATGGAAAACCATCTCTTGACTTTAGTGCATTTTGAACAAATTGTGATTAACAGTTGTAGGATGTGCTGTGTGTGGCAACTCTTTGGGCTCGGATACAGTATGAGAACATAAGGTGCTAGATGCCGAAAATACCGAGCAGCGAAGAAACAAATTCTTCGAAGTCCAGAAGCAAATTGCATTGCAAATAAATGGTTGCCTATCCTGCTGAGTCACATAGAATCGTACAGGCTTTCCAGAGGAGTTTGTACATAAGGCTCTTGTACGTTGTCCAGAGTCACAAGGGTGCATCTGCAGAATGTCCTTACCTACCAATAGATTTTCAGCAACAATGTATGCATTCGAATGCACTTGAAATGATACAAATGTAATAGTTTGAGCTGCTAAAACTAACTTTGGCAGGTGGGAATTCCCGCTCCCCCACAGGGTACAGCCATGGTGGGGGGAAAGAAGGGTCCTATACCATGATTCCCCCTTTGAGAGGAAGTGTTATGGTCACAGGGGGAAGGGTGGAGCCTACACTATGACTTCCCCATGAGGGGGGTGGGGTGTACAGTTATGGGGTGGAAGGGTGGGTCCTACATCATGACTCCCCCTCCCCGCCGGTGAGATGGGTGAGTACAGACTTTGGAGTGGGGGGAAGGGAAGAGTATTGTTTGTTTATTTATTTTTATTTATTTTCCAAATTTATACCCCGCCCCTCCTGCAACGCAGCTCGGGGCGGCTTCCAACAATAAAACAATAAAATACAATAAAATTCATTTAAAACAATCAAATATTAAATATTAAATATAAAACAGGGCTAGACAGGTAAAATAAATGGGTAGGGGACTAAAATCCTCCCTCCCCACCCTCCCTCCCAAAGGCCTGGGCAAACAGCCAGGTCTTACAGTTCCGCCGAAATGTTAAAAGGCTTGGGGCCAGGCGAGCTTCCTCCGGAAGGGAGTTCCACAGCCGCGGTCCCACCACCGAGAATGCCCTCTCCATCGTGGCCCCCCGTTTGACACGGGGGACCTCCAGGAGGGCACCCCCGGCAGACCGCAGGAGCCGCTCTGGGGCGCGAAGGGCGAGGCGGTCCCTAAGGTATGAGGGGCCAAGACCGTGTAGGGCTTTATAGATCATCACTAGGACCTTGAACTTGGCCCGGCACACTATCGGCAGCCAGTGCAGAGCTCGGAGCACCGGTGTAATGTGCTCCCGGCGACCCGTCCCCGTAAGAAGACGAGCCGCCGCATTCTGCACCAGCTGCAGCCTCCGAGCCAAGAACAAGGGAAGCCCCACGTAGAGCGCGTTGCAGTAGTCGAGCCTCGAGGTGACAAAGGCATGGATGAGGGAGGCCAGGTCCGGGCCAGAGACATACGGACGCAGCCTACGCACAAGATAAAGCTGGCGGAAGGCAGCCTTAGCGACTGCCTCCACCTGCCGCTCCAGACGCAGGTCTGCGTCCAATACTACCCCCAGACTCCGAACCTGCTGAGCTACAGGAGGGCGAACCCCCCCAACTAGGGGGGCCACCACCCCCTTCGCCCTCCCCACCACCATCACCTCCGTCTTATCTGGGTTGAGCTTCAGTCTGCTCAGCCGCATCCAATCCGCCACGGCCTCCAAACATTGGGATAGCAACGAGATAGCAGGGTCTGGGTCAGTAGAAAAGGAGAGGTACAGCTGAGTATCATCAGCATACTGGTGACAACGCACCCCGAACCCTCTCACGACCTCCCCCAAGGGCTGCATATAGATATTAAACAACAGCGGAGACAAGATCGATCCCTGCGGAACGCCACACGGTAAAGCGCGGGGGCACGATGTTTCCTCCCCCAGCACCACCCGTTGGCTCCTCCCCGAGAGGAATGAGCGGAACCATTCAAGAACGGTCCCGCCCAGACCCCCCAGGTCACGCAGCCGTCTCAGCAGCAGCCCATGGTCCACGGTGTCAAAAGCGGCCGAGAGATCTAGCAGGATGAGAAATGTCGAACATCCTGCATCCATCTCCCGGCGGAGGTCGTCTACCAAGGCCACCAACGCCGTCTCGGTGCCATAGCCGGGGCGGAACCCAGATTGAAAAGGGTCAAGGAGCCCGATGTTATCCAGATGAACCTGGAGCTGGAGCGCCACTGCCCGCTCAATAACCTTCCCTAAAAAGGGAAGGTTAGAGACAGGTCGGTAGCTGGCGAGCGCGTCTACGTCCAACGATGGTTTCTTCAGCAGGGGGCGCACCACAGCCTCTTTAAGGCAAGGCGGCAACCTCCCCTGCCGAAAGGACGCATTCACTACCCTCGCCAGCACCGTCCCCAACGTCTCCCCGGAAGCTTTTATTAACCAGGACGGGCACGGATCCAGTTGACAACACGTGGCCCTCACAGACCCCAGGACATCCACCACATCGGCCGGCGTCACTTCCCGAAACTCTCCCCACAAAGATGGACCAGACGGGCCCTCCGCCCCCCCGCGCTCTTCCCCTACTGCCATCAACCCAGCGTCAAAGTCGGTCTGAATCCGAGCAATCTTGTCTGCGAAGTAGGTGACAAACTCCTCACAGCGGGCCCGGGACAAGTCCCCATCCAGGCGGAGGGAGGCCGGACTAACCAGCCCCCGCACCACCCGAAACAGCTCCGCCGGACGCGACTTCGCAGACGCTATGAGGACCGCAAGGAACTCCTTCCTCGCCGTCCTCACAGCCTCAACATAGGACCGCAAATGGGCCCTATGGAGAAGACGATCGGAGTCAGATCGAGTCCGACGCCAGCGTCGCTCTAGCCTCCTGCCTACACGCTTCATACACCGCAGCCCCTCAGTAAACCAAGGGGTCCTGCGGTGACGAGACCAAGGCAGAAGGCGTCTCGGAGCCACCCTGTCAATGGCCTCCTCCAGCAAGTTGTTCCAATGCCGGACCAGCTCATCCACAGAGTGGCCGTCCACGTCCAGGGTAAGCTCCCTCAGGACCTCCTGGAACCGCTGGGGTTCCATCAGCCTCCGAGGGCGGACCATCCTAACTGGTCCCTTCCCCTTCTGGAGGGGGCGCGCTAAAAGACCGGCCTGAAGGAGATAATGGTCCGTCCACGACAAGGGCACCGCTGTCACCTCCCCCACAACCGGACCCCCCGCCTCAAGGCCAGAGCCGAAGATCAGGTCGAGGGTATGTCCCCCCACGTGGGTCGGGCAGATCACCTCCTGGGACAAGTTCATAGTTGCCATGGCGGCCATGAACTCCCGCTCCGCCCCAACAAGGCCGGCATCGGCGTGGACGTTGAAGTCCCCCAGAACCAAAGTCCTGGGGGAGCCCAACACCACCTCCGAGGCCAGCTCCGCTAGAGCGGCAAGGGATGCCGCCGGGCATGAAGGGGCCCGGTACACCAGCAGCACCCCTAGCTTGCCCCCAGCCAAATCGATCACCACGTGCAGAGCCTCTACACCCACAATCTCCGGCACTGGATACCTCCTAACAGGCCAGTCTTCCCTAAAAACAATAGCTACACCACCTCCCCGGCCGCCCATGTTGATGCCATGGCTCTCCCTGTGAGGGAAGGCAGTATGGGGGAGGGGGGGGCTCATGGGGGATATGGTGTTGGGGCAGGGGGAAAATAGTGCTTCACAAATGTTTCATTTGGTTAAACTACGTTAATTCTAAATAGATACATGATACAGTCCCTGGTTTGCTTTGAATACACAAGAAGTCTTTCTATTGCTGTTGGTGAAGATTAAGCTGCTATAATTAGAAATGAGATTCAGGAAGGCACTTTAAAGTATTCTGTATGTGATCAATTCCAATTCATGAGCATGTATATCATGACCACCTGATCAGGACCAAGTTTCTAGTTGAATGTGCACGTTTTATTTACTTATTAAAAAAAAAAAAAAGCCGTGGCAATTTGGAAAGAGGCCTTTCTTATCCAGTGAAAAAAGACAGGAGCGAGGAGGAGCCTTAAGATGTCTTATAAGACTAAAACCTAGAGTGGGTAGTCTCAAGAGAACACGGTAGGCTGAAAGGCATTATTCCCGTCGCTAAACAAAAGCCACGTTTGGTGGCTCTTAACAGTGACCCAAGATCTTGCATCGTAAAAGAGGACTAGTGCATTCATGCACTGCAAAATGGGCCATTATAATAACTCATGAAAATACCAGGGATTATAATTCTGCAATCTTTGTAATGTGTGAAAGCAGCCTTAATGAAAGTGCAGCTCCGTCGGACATGATTTGCAGCTTCTGTATAATAGGGAATCTGCTCACAAACCCAGTCCTGAGAATCCAAATCCAACATCTCCAGACACATCAGGCTCCAGACCTCGAGTAGGTCTCCCATATTCGAACATAGGACAGAGTTGAAAAGTCTGGCCTCTTGAGTCCAGAGATGTGTTGGGGTGTCTATACTAGCACTATGGTGGGCAGGTGCAGCAGTTTTGCCAACCTCGGGCCTGCTTTCTCCTCCGCCAAGGTTGGAACTAGAGCTTTGGGCTCCAGAGGGTGCTGGGCATAGGCAGGCCCTCTCCCTTTCCCGCCCATCTGCCAAGGCCGCAGTTAGGCATAGACACTTGCAGTTCTGAACGCTTATCCTATCCTGTGCCGGGGATCACAGATCTCATGAAATGTTGCCAATGTTAAAATCAAACAGCAGCGGCTAGAAATATTTCACTTCTGTCAGAGCTCTCACTTCTTGGAAATAAAATCCGTGGAGTGCATTTCCAATAATGGAACACTTGTTTCTTATTTGTTATAAATCAGGGGTGGGGAATCTTTTCCAGGGGCTACTTTGAAAATGAGTACAAGCTCCGAGGGCTGCATTGAAGTTGAGGTGGGGGGTGGCTAAGCAGTGCAGTCAAGAAAAGGAGGATCTAGATCATAGATCTGTCATGGATCTGTCTTCTATCCTTGTGTTCACACCCTCATCTCTGCTCCCTTACTCTGAGCTCCGTTTTTAAATTCTTGTGGGTAGGACCTAGATCTAGGAATTGGAAAATGGACCACATAAAAACTTGCCACAAGCTGCATTTGACCCCTGATCCTGAGGTTCCCCACCTGTGGTATAAATTAGTATTGCAGAGAAAATATTATGGAGTATATTATCAATTAATTCTGAATGGTAACCTTTTAAATGTGGTGGTTTAGTTGAACTTGACATTCATTTGTGTTTCTGTTTTTAATTTCTAGGAAGTCCCAAAGTCACTTTGTATAGCACAATGCACACCAGGGCACTGCTTCTTAATGGGACTTTTCATGTAGGGATTATTACTGCGATTCACATTCTAAATACTGCAGCGCAAAGTTCTTAATTAAGCTGTCGTGAACAGTTGCTTTAGTTTCCCATTAGGAAACTGTAAAAATATTCTATAACCTTCTGGTTACAATTTATTCACCAATTTCTTTTTATTTATTTTATTTATTATTTATTTATATAAATTTTTTATCCCACCCCTCCTGCCTGCAGGGCAGCCCGGGGCAGTGAACAACAAGATAAAATAATAAAACAATAAAACAATTAAGTTAAAAATTCTAATATGCAGGGAAACCCCTCACCCCCACTACCCCTCGCTGAAAGCCTGGCAGAACAGCCAAGTCTTACATAAATGTCGAAATGACAGGAGAGTGGGAGCCAACCGAGCCTCCTCTGGGAGCGAGTTCCACAGCATAGGGGCAGCCACCAAAAAAGATGTAACATTGGTGGCCACCCATCTTGCCCAGGGAACCTCCAAAATGGCTCCCCTGGATGATCTCAAAGGGCGCACAGGCACATGGGGAGTGAGGCGATCCTGTAGATAAGCAGGCCCAGGCCGTGAAGGGCTTTAAAAGTTAGAACCAGAACCTTGAACTTAGACCAGTGCTTTATAGGCAGCCAGTGCAGAGCCCGGAGCACTGGTGTCATGTGCTCCCTGCGGCCCGCTCCAGTAAGGAGACGGGTCGCGGCACCAGCTGCAGCCTCCAGACCAATTTGTTATGGCACTTAGCACTGCAGTACTATGGTATTGCGGTAAGATGTCTCTAAAGGTGCCGGCTGGCAGGGTGGGGATGAGAGAGTGTCTGATCAGAAAGCAATACATTTTTATTTACTCATTAACCAATCATTCCTGATTATGAGAGTTGTTTAATAGAGAAAATTAAATTTAGTCAGGATTAGGTTAAAATTATTATTATTATTAAACATTTATAAAGCGCCAGTAACAACCTGGCGCTGTACAGAACATATAATCAGCTGCGGTCCCTTGACCTTTGATGGTGGTGGCTGGCTCCTCGGATGAGGAGCAAGCCCCCCCCCAAGTCATGAAGATTCGAAACTTTTTTTTTTTATTTTTTTTTATTTTTTTAAAGTCACACAATTATAGCTGCTAGGGATTTGTGGGTGTTGCTGATCCCAAAGGGGCACATAGATGTAAATAACATTTTTTGAGCAAACCTGTGCCATTTCATTGTGTATTCTCAAATGACAATAGGATCAATTGTTCTGTGTTGGTTTAATCACCCTACCTGTTGTGATCTGTCCAGTGGAAAATCTCACTCAAAGGGTATTGGGCTCAGCTAGACACCAATGAGTCTATGGGACAATGACAGTCAATGGGAGAATGAAAGTACTGCACAGGTGCAAGGGGGGTGACCATGTGAAACTGGCCTAGGTGACCCCAAACACACTATTTTATTTTTTAAATGATGCTCTAACTAAAGCCTATTTAAGTTTTCTCAAGCTATGATGAGGATAACCTATTCGTATTTGCGTTGTCATACATGGGTTTTTTGCGTGTAGAGGATAATTTTACTTCCACCCAGAGTTGATAACTTGCACTTTTCAGCATCAGAGTTGTTTTTATGTTGATACAGTAATTATTTTATGAAGTTGTGAATCTTTCAGTATTGATTTCCCCCCCATCATACTTCCAGTGTGTTTTCTGCTTTAAAATAATGAACCAGTAAAGTTATTGGGGTCTTTGAGACCCCATGTAGCAATAATTTGTGCTCACAATTTTTCAGTAAAATGAATTGCATGAAAGGTAAATTGCAAAGGTGATTTGTTGGGAAGCCTACAAAAATAGTCTCCATGATTCTAAAACTTTAAAATCTGGCAAGCATATCAGGTTGTCAAAGCTTATAGGATAAAAAACGACCCAGTGGCCCGCTGTGGCCTGGGACTTACCCATTTGTCTGTTCTCACACCAACAGAAGTTGGCCCGGGACTGCCCCGGGATGGGTAGGTAGCTGGCCTGGAATGTGTCATTGGGAAAATGGCCAAGGCACATCCTTGGCCAAGGGTTGCCTGTATATTTGTTTGGTGCTCCACCCTGAGCCAAGAAGTGACGGCCGCAGTTAGCCGGGCTGGGGAGCTATCCTGTCACCTGCACGTTCGTTTTTACCCATAGCGTGGAGCCTTTCTACATGTTGACCGTGCCTCATCCATTTGCTCCATTAATACAACTGCATGAATTCAATAAATATGCTCCTTTTATATTATTTATCAATCAGTCAGCTTTATTTTCACAACCATAGGTTTTGACAAATTTCACAAAACAATACATTTAAATGAATGATAGAAACTTCCAGATTCACACTGATTTAAAACAATTTATAGCCTGAATTTTAAAATGATTATATCATACCTGAAATCTAAATCACTAAAGGCACCAGGCCTATAGGATCAAAAATAAAAATCCAATAGTGTCTCTACCTAGCATTCCCATTCTGCAACAACTTTTATAGATCCTCCAAGGCCTTAACCCCTTTTTTTCTCGCTATCATTGAAGCATGAGCAAAATTGGCTGTTGTGCGAATAATATGATCTTGTGTACTGGCCATCAAATACAGTAATTTCTGGGTTATGTCCCAATGGGATCCACCCTCCGGCAGAAGTGCAAGATACTTCTGTCTTGCTTTACCCGTGACTGAGCAATCAAACCTGTATTGAGGAAGATCATTTTTTTTGCATGTTTGAACAGGGGCAAAATCTCTAATTATATGGCACTTTGCTATATCGCCCCTTCAGAACTTTGGTTGGCATCTGCTGAAAGCGGAGGAGGGGATAAGCTCTCCGTATTGTATAATTACTAAGTAATGACAAATATTTCTCTAGCTGATGCTGCCTTTTATATTTGCTATACCAGGATGACGTTCTGCTGTCAGCTATAGCTGAAAGGTCTTTTTGTATAAAGATCGCTCTCAACTCTGTTTTACCATAACATCTTTAATTTTACTTCTTGGCAGGGTATAAACAAAATTCAACAAAAAGCCTGCCTCATTAATGATTTGCTTGAGCCCTTCTTTCCATTTATACTTGTAATCCGAGTTTACCATCTCAAGCCAGCACAGTTGTGGTAGCCGACCTTCCCCCATGCCCACTGTACGTGCCCAATAAAATATGGGCCTCAGTCTAGCATTTACCTCAACAGGCAATACTCCAGTTTCAGCTCGTAACATACAGATAGCTGTACCAATTGGTACCCCAATACAATTCTCAAGACCTTATTTTGCAGGCTTTCCGACTCATGTTTTACCTGAATATTATTTATAGGTTTTCCTCTTGTAAATTTGTTTTTAGTGTTGTTTAGAATGTACACATTATTATCCTTATTGGACATATTTATTTATTATAGTTTCTATCCCCTGTTTAGATTTGTGGAATACAGTGTCAGTTGGAACCCAGTACCTACATTCCCTCCAACAGTACCTTTTTGCCAGTGCAGTAATGAATGTTGGTATTTACCACGCTCCCAGCAGTGTACAGCTTGTACCAGGTTCAGCAGACAAAGGAGGTCATTAGCACCGAATTACTCCAGCAGAACAAAGAACTGGCTGCTTTTTATTTGTTCACTGCTAGTGGGCAGAGGTTGAGGCACCTTTTCTCACTTTAACAAGCTTCAGAATAAGCACTGCTAGCAAAGACCAGAGAGAGGTAACACCCAGGCAGAAGGGAGCTGTGTGCCTAGTGCCAAGGTGAAAACTAAGGCTGCTTTTAGACGAGCGGCGCTCCGTTGCGCATCGCCATGGTGCATATTTTGAAACCTCCGCAAATTAAATACCTCGATTGTGAGCTATTTAATTTGTGGACTTTAAAAATGCGCCACCGCCATAATATGCGCATATTAAGCCACTTCTGTCTCGTCTAATTAGATCAGGCGGAGGTTTCAAAATATGCGCCATGGCGATGCGCAACGGAGCGTCGCTCGTCTAAAAGCACCCTAAGAGCACCCTAAGAAAAGGCAGAGGGGGGTGGGGGGTGAGTTTTGAGAAATAATTCTTTAGTGTGCAGAAAGGAACTCGCTGCTTCCATCTGTGAGCCTTGGAATGTTGTTAAAACTAAAACTTTAGAACCAACGTCAGTGGGCACATTTGAGAATTTTGACTTTTTAATAGGCTGAGTTTTAACTTAAATCATTAGTCTGCATATACACGAAGCCTCTCACATAGACATCCTTTTTCCCAGCTCATCCCCAAAGTAAGTTAGTGGGCTATTAAAATTTTCATAAAACGTGTAAATTTATGAAAATTAGAGGTGGCATGAAGTGTACCCATTTCTCTCTGTCAAATGTTGGAGGGTATGCCTTTAGTGTACAATGTATTGCTTTGCCATGAGGGTCAGCTAGATTCCTAAATACCTTCCCTGCATAGTGATATCCCTGTACTGTGGGTTATAATATTTTAAATAAAATTTCATGTTTCAGATATATTCCATGTGGTATTTTCCAACTGTGACAACATGGGGTCTCTTAGACCCCCCCCCCAAAAAAATACCAGATTAGTGCAGTGATTTCTTCCCCCCCACCTAAGAATAACAGCAATTCATTCTGGAATTAACAAAAGCACTCCAAAAATTGATAATGGGTTGGGGGAAGACACCTAAGAACAATGTCTGTCCACCGATAACATCTGCTTTGCACTATTTAAGTGCCCTTTAAACTAATGAAGAACTTGTACTTATTGTCCTGGTTAGACCTAGAATGAACGTCTTCCATAAATAGGCGATAGAAAATAGTCATTGAAATTTGGTTGTGTACTGCGATATTTATTTTAAAATAACTATTCTTATGACACTGTTTTTTACATTACATTTTGTAGTAAAAGTGATTATCTTCCATTGATCTGCACTGTCAATTTAATGACTGTATCGGTTCTATGATTTAGCAATCTGTTCAGGTTAAGATAGGAGTGTCTGTTTTATATCCATTTCTAAATATTTTCCAGTGTAAAAACTTGTGTAAGTGCAACCTGATCAAGTATTTTTTTTCTACTGGAATAAGTGACTTACTGAACTAAAATGATGGTAGCTTTATAAAAAGGCTATGTATAAACTTTAACCATTAACATAATCCATTTTTAATCCTGACCTCCTGCGATAGCTGAATTCTGTAACTGAATCTCTTTTTACTTTGGAACATAATGAATGAGAGAGAACCTTTTCTAACAGTTACTTTAAATACATTTCCAGAAAGTGAAATCAACTTTATGTTAACATGGTGTTTACATCCACTGTCCAGCTTTTTATTCAGTAAGCAAAATAGCAAACCAGCCAAGTTCTTTAGGTACGTGTCAACAATAGTGTGTCAAACTTGAGTTAACTTCATCTTGACCTAATTCATTCTCTTAATATCCTTCCTGGTTTACAGGCATCCATTTTCTGAGCCTGTAGGAAAAGGGTGGTGGTTCTTTTTAGCTAAGAAAAACAAAATCTCTTTCTCTTCCTTGCCATTGAAGCTCTGTTACCTTCCCAAATTCCTTGTGGGAAAGAAACATTCTGTGTTCTCCTTTTTTACATCGGTCAGTATGGTAACGTTTGTGGCCTCAGCAGTCCACAAAGAAAGCAAATGGTTGAATTTTTTGAGTCGACCACTTTGGGGCATTCAGCAACACTCTTCAGGACTTAAGAGTGTCTGTTTATATCCACTTCCAAATATTTTCCAGTGTAAAAACTTGCTGTGTAAGTACAATCTGATGTATATCTTTAATGTCATTTTAATAACATTCCAGTAGAAAAGACTGAATCTGCTTCTCTCTTCTTCTTTCAACAATTTCATTCCTTCTTAAATACGTCTTATTAGTTGGATGGACTGCTTTTTCAGTCTTACTGGAACTGTCTTTAATGGATGATACTCTGTCATAAACTATAGTCATTATTCCAATCTGCTTCTCCACAAAGTGCATAGAAGGTAGTAATTGACCTAGATAAATAATGAATGCTGACATCACTAGCGCTCCTAGGAGAACAAACTTTTATTTTATTTAAACACTTTTACCCTGCTCCAGGCAGTTCGGGGCAGCTTACAACACAGTAAACAAATATAAAAAACTAAAAATAACACAATTAAAACACATTTAAAAAGGAAAGCACTGAACAACAAACTCTCCCCCCCTTCCCTAACCCACTCCCTCCCATCCCACCCTACAACCCATCTCCTTCGCCAAAAGCCAAGTGGAACGGCCAGGTTTTATACATACAACAGAAGGAGGGGAGATCTGGGACCACCCGGGCCTCCACCCAGAGGGAGTTCCACAGCCTAGGTGCGGCCACCGAGAACGTCCTCTCCATAGTGGCCCCCTGGGCCACACGGGGGACCTTGAGAAGGGAGCTCCCAGTGGGCTGCAGAGGCCGCTCCAGAGCGTAGAGAGCGAGGTGGTTCCACAGGTAAGTCAGACCAAGCCCATGTAGGGCTTTATAGGTCAAAACCAATACCTTGAATCGGGGCCTGGAAGACCATAGGCAGCCAGTGCAGAGCCCAGAGCACCGGTGTAATGTGCTCACAGCAACCCATCCTCTTAAGGAGACGGGCTGCTGCATTCTGCACTAGCTGCAGTCCCCAGACCATCACCATAGGTAGCCCCATGTAGAGTGAGTTGCAATAGCCCAATCTCGAGGTAATGAAAGCATGGATGATGGTGGCCAGGTCACTATCTGAAACATATGACTGAAGCCGTCGCACCAGATGTAACCGGCGAAACACATTCCTCAACACAGTCCCCGCCTGGGAATCGAGGCAGAGCTGCGGCTCAAAGAGCACGTCCAGACTACAGACCTTGGATGCTAGCGGAGGACGGATCCCATCAACGATGGGAGCCACCACATCCACTGCCCTCCCCACCACCATCACCTCCGTCTTGTCAGGATTCAACTTCAGTCGGCTCACCCTCATCCAATCCCCAACAGCCACTAGACATTGGTTAAGCACCGAGACTGCCGGATCTGGGTCGGATGAAAATGAGTGGCGTGACGTCAACATATTGATGACACTGCACCCAATACCATCTCATGACCTCGCAAAGTGGCTACATATACACGTTGAACAAGAGCAGGGACAGAATCGAACCTTGTGGGACACCATACGTGAGGTCCTGTGGAGATGAAGAACAATCCTCAAGCACCACACATGGAGTCGTACTGGCTAGGAAAGAGTGGAATCAGTCAAGGACGATTGTGCCCACTCTAGCTTGATTCCGCAAGCGAGTCACCAACATCTCATGGTCAACGGTATCAAAAGCAGCTGACGGATCTATCAACCCTGATCTAAATCATGGCGAAGGTTGTCGACCAAGGCCACAAGCGCAGTCTCTGTGCCGTAGCTCGGACAAAAAACGGACTGAGAGGGATCCAGATAACCGGTGCGGTCTAGGTGCCCCTGCAGCTGCTGGGCCACAACCCGTTAAATAACCTTCCCTAAAAAGGGAAGGTTAGAGACCAGTCGAATACTGGTGAGGGAATCTATTATTATTATTATTATTAGCATTTATATAGCGCTAGCAATGTACTTGGTGCTTTACAAAAAACAAGTTAGACACAGTCCCTGCCCGAGAGCTTACAATCTAAAGACGGGGAGGGAAGACAGGGAAGGTGGAACGTGGAACAGAGGGAGAGACAAGGGATGCAAACATTCATGAAGATGTGAGAACTCAGGTACACGTTCTTGGCTTGGTTACAGTAAATTGGGAGTTTACAGATAACAGGTGGGGGATAATCCTGGGTGGGGATGCTTAGCAGGAGTTAGGAAGGGTGGAGCTGAAGAGGTGGGTTTTGAGGAGGGACTTGAAGGTGTGGAGGGTGGGGGCAAGGCGGACGAAGGCAGGGAGGGAGTTCCAGGGAGGGAAGGAGTTCCAGGTGTCCAGGTTGGGGGAGCAGGGGAGGGTGAGGGAGGGGATGGAAGAGGAGTGGAGTGCTCGAACAGGGGTTCAGAGGGAGATCAGGGCAGAGAGGGGGGAGCGAGGTTGTGTAGGGCTTTGTAAATGTAGACAAGGAGTTTGTGCAGAATACGCTCAGGAAGAGGGAACCAGTGGGGAGAGGAGAGGAGAGGCTGCACATGGTCAAAGCGACAGGCAAGGTGGATGATCCTGGCAACAGAGTTTTGAACAGAGAGATATTTATTTTATTTTATAAATTTTTACCCCGCCCCTCCTGCCACGCAGCTCGGGGCGGCTTCCATCATTAAAATACAATAATAAAATACAATAAAATCAATTTAAGAACAATCATAAATATTTTAAATATTAACAGGGCTAGAAAACAACCAAACCACAAAACAAATAGGTAGGGGACTAAAACCTCCCTACCCACCCTCCCTCCCAAAGGCCTGGGCAAACAGCCAGGTCTTACAGTTTTGCCGAAATGTTAAAAGGCTAGGGGCCAGGCGAGCTTCCTCTGGAAGGGAGTTCCACAGCCGCGGTGCCACTACCGAGAATGCCCTCTCCATCGTGGCCCCCCGCTTAACACGGGGAACCTCCAGGAAGGCACAGTTGAAAGTGACAGACCCTGGCCAGCACCTGTCACTGTCAAAGGCCACTCCCCACATAGCCTCAGCAGGGGGGGGGCAGGAAGGGGGCGCTGGACGGCCTTTAAAAGTGACAGGCTCTAGCTGGGATGCTCTGTAGCGATCCCAGCTGGGGCCTGTCACTTTCAGAGGTTACTCCTCATCAGTGCCTATTACCTTAGAGGCACTGTAGTGGGGAGGGGGTGGGGGAAGAACCTGCAAGCCTTGGAAAGTGACAGCTCCCAGACAGGATACTCTGCATGTGGTCCCAGCTCCCCACATACTCTGCATGTGGTACCAGATGGGGCCTCTCACTTTCAAAGGCCACTCCCCCCGAACACACACACACACAGAGCCTCTCCTCTGAGAGGTGCTGTAGGGGGCGAAACCCCAGCTTGGATTTGAAAGTGACAGGCCCCAGCTGAGACCACCATGGAGTTAAGCTTCACAGTGCTCTTGGGCAAATGTCAGTTTCAAAAGCAGCTTCCCAGCCACAGCACGGTGTTTCATTTGCTGTAAAGGAACGCTGACTGCTGGTAAGCTTAAACAAGTAGAACTTTAATACGTACTGAGTTTGTATCTGACCATGTGGCTATCCATTTTGTTTCCCTCTTACTGTTGTTGAGTCTCCTGGATTCCTGCTCCTGCCTGGACACAGCTCTATGGGTACTCAGAGGTAGAAAATGACAAGCAGAAAATTTTGCTGGAGCAAAATTCTGACCATTTTCTCCAGCTTAATCAAAACCATACATGACCAGAGGAGCCAGTGTAGCCGAGTGGATAATGTGCTGGACTTGGACCTCGGAGACCAAGCTTCCAAATCCTGTCTTATTTAACTCACTGGATGGCCTTGAATAAGTTGCTATCTCTTANGGAAGAGGGAGAGGAAGGATTGGGAGGGAAGAAAAGGAGTTCCGTTTTCGCCATGTTCAGTTTGAGTTGGCGTTGAGACATCCAGGAGGAGATATCAGAGAGGCAGTTGGGGAGACGAGCCTGAACAGAGGAGGGAGGGAAGGAGTGGGAAGAGAGAGAGTTGAGTGTCGTCAGCGTATAGGTGGTATTGGAAACCGTGGGAGACAATGAGTTTGCCTAAGGATTGGGTGTAGATAGAGAAGAGGAGAGGGCCAAGGACAGAGCCTTGGGGATCCCCGACCGAGAGGGATAGGGAGGAGGAGGGGTAGGAGTTAGGAAGAGATACACTGAAGGAGCGGTCAGAAAGGTTGGAGGAGAACAAGTCGAGGACAGAGTCCCAGAATCTAAGAGAGTGAAGCAATTCAAGCAGGAGTGTGTGTCACAGGTTGGAGGTCTGCACCCCCACTTTACCGGGTTTGAGGGACTCAGTTTCCCTCGCTTACAGCCCACTCGAATCCATTTTTCTCTCTGGTCGATTCAAGCCTGCCGCAGGGACAACCCCTTTGTCACCTAAGGGCCCGATCCTTCCCGTTTACAGACTCCTTATTCTCTGGGTTTGCAAGAGCTTGAGAACTCTTGTTGCTCACTTGTGTTCCAATGTTAGACACAGACACTTCTTTATAAAGATAAGTTAGTTTATTGATTTACATAAGCAAGATTGTTGATAGAGTGGTTGCTAGAAATCAAAGGTAAATATAACACATTCCTATATCTATACTGGTTGAGTTTCTAGATAAGAATCTTACCCTACTAAAGTCCATTTAGGTTCCTCTCAGTCCTTGATGTAAGCGACTGGGTCTTCAGTCTTAAAGTTGCTAAAAAACAAAGTCCTGGTCTCAGTCCATGGTTTCCAGCCTTGCTGGCTGCAAGATGTTGAGTGAGTTCCTGGTAGTCACTGTCCCCTCTGGGGTAAAATCCTTATATCCACAGGAGGAAGCCTGTCGTAATTTCTTGAGGCTTCTAGAATTCCTTTTGTTCTCTCTCTCAGTTTTCTGTCTCTCGCACGTAGGCAATGGCTGCCTGAATTAGCATTCTAAATGTCTCTGGCCATCAGTCTGGGGCCAATCCACAAACTGCCTTTCCATTTCCTGGAGCTACGTCATGATTAGGGTTTTACAGTTTTCAATTGTAACATTACATACGTGTGGAACCTTTTGCTTTACATATTTACTAGACTTGTAGCCTACATGTAGGCCAGTATCACATGTGTGTGACCCTATGTTCCTCCGTGACAGAGTGGTCAACCGTGTCGAAGGCAGCAGAGACCGATCGCACCACTGCTTCTTTGAGGCAGCCCAGCACATAGATGCATTGCTCACCCCCACCAGCAGCAGCTCCAGCGTCTCCTTTCTGACCTTAACCAGCCAGGATAGGCATGGGTCAAGTTCACAAAAGGTAGCTCTAACAGCCCCAAGGACGTGCCCCGCCCCACGACACCGACTGAAATGAATCCTACGAAACCGGACAAGGCGGGGCTTCCACAGCTTCTGGTTCACCCACTGCAATAAGTGCAGTATCGTAGTTGTGAATCCGAGTGATTTTTCTCTGTAAAATAATCACCAAAGATGTCACAGTGGGCATTCGATAACTCAGATTCCAGGCGGATGGAGGGAGGACTGACCAATCCCCTCACCACCCGGAAAAGCCACGCTGGACGAGATTTTGCAGAGGCTATACGGGCAGCAAAAATCTCCGTATTTTTTGCTTCCCTTACAGCAGCAGCATAGGCACGTAAACGGGCTCTGTTGCAATCTGTCGGCTTCAGCATGCGAACGGTGTCACTGTTACTCCACCTGCCTCCCCTCCCGCTTCAGCAACCTCAGGCCCTCCATAAACCACGGAGGCCTGAGGAGCGGATGCCTCGGAGCCATCTGGTCGATGGCCTCCAACATCAAGGTATTCCACAAGTTCTTTGAGCGGACGGTCGTCCAGATCAGAGGGTAGTGGTGCGGTTGAAGGGCAGGGGAAGTGGGTGTGGGGGGGAAAGAGATTTTTCTTTTTATTCTTGTAATGAAAGGTTTTGTAATGAAAGGTTTTGTATGTTTTAATGTTATTGTAAGCCACCCTGAGCTGCTGTGTCAGGAGGGGCAGGGTATCAAGTTTTTAATAAATAAATAACTCCCCAAGAACTTTCCGGAACCTCTCAGGTTCCATTAGCCTTTGGGGGTGAACCATCCAAATCAGTTCTACACCTCCCACCCCCACCCCCAGGTGTTGAAACATGTACTACTTGGATTGTTATATTATTACTGCTTCATTGACCAGATATTTCTAAAGAAGTGCCGTACTGGGTCAGACCAATTGTCCACCTAGCCCAGTATCCTGTCTCTGACAGTGGCCATTCTTGGCCACTTCAGACAAGTACACAACCTTATCATAATGGTCATTCCCTGCTGTTCATTCCCAGCTCTGACAGTTGGAGGTTACGTTCCCCAACTTACTTGGCTAATAGCCTTTAATGGACCTATCCTTAACCAGTCCTTCTTTGAACCCAGCTACCCTATTGGCCTTGACCCACATCCTCTGGCAACAAGTTCCAGAAGTTAATTGTGCATTAAGTTTATATGGTCTCTCGTGTTACACTTATCTGTAGATCCCATTGTGGTTCAGTTCAAATATTACATTTTCAAACTCTTGTTTCCTTGTGAACTAAAGCTCCTGGTCATCTTGGCTTCTGTCTAACCAACACTTCTTTACTTTTAGCTGCTAGACAGCTATGTTGTAACTAGGTTCAGGACTGTAATGTAGGCAGGGCACATAATATGGCCAGAATTGCTGAAAGGACCATGTTTGCATTGTGATTTTTGGGTGGGACCATACAGGGAAGAGAGAGAGAGGATAAAGCTGACTTAAAAGCAGAAACTTATAGTAGTTTGTTAATCTAGACTTCTCTACCACCTTTCTCCTGAAGGACTCAGTCCTACCTAGTTAACGTAGGATATATTTCGAATCCGTACTCTGGCAAGAGGGAAGTTTGACTTCCGGAGGTGTGTGGGAGGAAAATGCAGCAGGATGAGGAAAGATTTGGATGAGCTGTGGAGGAAAGGAAGCCATGGAATACAACTTTCAGATGGTTGGTCTGATAAGCTATCCATCTTTTGCTCAACTGTGATGGCGGAGGTTTGTTTTGAAGCAGCTCAGTTTTGGCGTGTTTCATTTGACGTGTTTAGCTGGGTGAGAGACTAGGCAGATGGTGAAGGATTAGGTAAGATAAAGAGCATTCTTAAGGAGACTGGCAGTCTACAGCGAGAGAGCTTTCAAACAATTGTTTGCTAAAGGTAAATGTTCTTTTGTGTTTTCCTAACTGGATTCCATCTATAATTTCGAAGATCTGCACAGTGCCACTTGTTACTGTTCATTTTTTACTACTCTAGGTAAAAGGTTCATTTACTTTAAAACGGATAGGGATGATTTTCCTTTTGGTGGGCCATTTTGAAAATGAGGACCGGCTCCATGGGCCGGTATGGAGTGGGGTGTTTAAGGGATGTGCTCAGGATAGGGAGGGGCAGCTCATGGGTCTATGTCAAGGCTTTACCCTCCCATCTTTAAGTGCACGCCCTCATTTCTGCTTCCTTCCCCTGAGCTGGTGCTCTCAGTATTTGAGGACAGGGACTGGATCCCTGGACCAGATCGAGGAATTGGAAAGGGATGAATAAAAATGGAAAGATCTGTCCTCCTGGGCCTCAGGTTCCCCACCCCTGCTTTAAAACCATTGCTTTTCCAGGTGTGTTTGTGCATGTGCTATTTCTGAAATGAAGATTACATTGCCTTTTTTTTTTTTTTTTTTTTTTAAAGTAGAGTAAAGTATTCTGTTTGCAGTTACCTGTTTTTTTCCAACTCATTGTGGTGTGGAGGCAAAAGTATTACTGCCTCCTATTTGATTCTGCAAGTCCACAAACAAGTGCCATTTTCTTGACAATGAGTAATCAGGCTGTGTTCACACCTGTGGTGGCGGCGGCGGGAGAGGCGAGGGAAGACGCGGCAGCGCGGAGGAGCCGGCGGCCGATGGGAAAAGAGCCGGTGCGAACGGGGATCTGCCGCAGGTTCTCTCGCCCATGCCAGAGTGCAAAATCCTGCCCTGACATGCGCGTGAGAAGCCGTGGCAGATCCCCGTTCGCACGGGCTCTTTATCTGGCCTCCCCAACCCCTTTATCTGGCCTCTGGATCCAGTTCCTACCCACAAGGACTGAAAGGTTTAGCTCCGCGTAAGGGAGCAGAGATGAGGGCAGGCACATAAGGATACAGGGGATGGATTCACGGCACAGGTCCATGCTTTTATATTTATTTATTTTACAATTTTATACCCCGCCCCTTCTGCAGAGCAGCTCGGAGCGGCTTACAATGTAAAACCAAAGTATAAAACCTATAAAATAGCAATATAAAACAATGTGGTGAAGCCATAAAAACATAAACATAAAACAACCCCACCCCCAACCCATTCCTCCCTCCCTCCCTTACCCTGCTCTTCTTGAACGCACCGTGCCCGTAAGCACCTCCCATCCCCAACTTCGGTGTGGCCCTCAGACTAATTTTCAGAGTGGCCCCTGGGAGGGAAACGGTTCCCCATCGCTGAAGTCAATAAATATATTTTTCCTCAGTAGAAGGTCTTTAGGCTGACCTGGGGAGTCGTTCTGTGCAGCACACACCCAAACTAATGGAGCTTGGTTTCCTGTTGGTGGTGGTGGAGCAGGGGGCTTGTTTTAATAGTGGGATTTGTTGGCTATTAAAGGAGCCATATCTCCCCCTCCAGGAGTGCCTAATACTATAAAATTTCAGGTTGCTGCTTGCTTTTGAGTCTTACTTGCTGTTCTTCTGCCAAATTAGGCTACAATTGGCATACGGGGCCAAAATTTATGAAGGGGGACACATAGGCAGACCAGAGCCACCCAGGAACTTGATGATGAAAGCCCCTCTTTCCATGGGAAATGAGGCTAAAACTTGGGTGGTACTTAATTCTTTCAAGGCGCAGAAGAGATGATTACGCTGTGCTTCCAAATGCCTGCCTTATCCAATCCTGTCTTTTTTTTCTTTTGTTTCAGATCCTAATTACCTCATGGCTAACGAACGCATGAACCTGATGAATATGGCTAAGCTGAGTATCAAGGGGCTGATTGAATCGGCTCTCAATCTGGGCAGGACGCTGGATTCGGACTATGCACCTCTCCAGCAGTTCTTTGTGGTGATGGAGCACTGCCTCAAGCACGGCTTGAAAGGTGGGTGTGCTCCGAGAAGCGCCCAGAGGATTGTTAGCAGATCGCAGGAAAATTAGCAATGCATGGAAACGCTGCTGCGTTGGGTTTTTTAATAGATAGAAGAACTCGCTAATTACTCTCACTTATGTCAGACTAAAGAAAATACTGACTGGCATGGCTACTTCCCACTTAACCAGAGCTCAGGAAATAATGATGTATGGGAGCGCGTAGCTGAATGCTGTGGTGGAATTTCAAATTGTATCTTGTGTGATCAAATGCGTTCAGCATGAATGGCACAATCAAGGGTGTAACTCCAGTGGAGGGAAGGGGCTTATTTGAGCCGGGGCGCCTTTGTAACGGCTTGGTTCACTGCTTGGAAATGTTCAGAGTGGGCAGGAACGAGGCCAGCACTCTATCCCCACCCACTCTGAAAAATTCCTAGCGGCCGCTCAGGCTGCTTGCGAAGGGTCCTGCCAAGAAGGAAGTTCACAGAGTGGGCAGGGGGTAGAGTGCTAGCTCCTCCCGCTCTTAGAGCTTCCGTCTAGGTGGGGGGCTCACTGGGATCCAGGGCGGCATCCCTGCCTTTGCATCAAGAGGCCGAAGCTGGGCAGGAGCCACCCCGTTGTCCTTAGGGGGAGGCACGATTGGGACGTGCCTTGGGGCCCACTGCAGCTTTGCTGTGCCACTGGGTAAAGTGAACGGTGCAGGCATTCACTCGGATTCATTACTTCTTCCAACGTCGAAGAGGAAGGGGGCGACACGTTGGAGACCAACCAGTGAAGAGAGACTTACGCCTGCCTTCCCCAGCTAGTCTCAAAGATGCCGCAACCCTGCCTTCTCTTCTTACTGCCTTCAGACTCCTTCCTTTAGTCGAAGGTAGCGATAATGGTAAAAGAGTGGGCTAGTCCGCAGTAGTAGGATAAGAGCTGCCCGTGCTGTTCTAAGACCGAGCTGTGTTGCTTCACAACGTGTCTCTCTTCCTGCTGCCCGTCTGGTCCATAAAATAGACTAGATTAGATCCTTCAGTGTCTAAACATTCTCGTGGTTTCATCCAAGTGCTACTTATTACTTCAGTTCAAAAATTTAGTGTTCCCCAAGATCAAAAAGATTCTTCTTTATCTCCCACCCCAGTTCTTTTTTAACAGGCCCATCCCCTGCTTGTGTTTGGTGCAATATGGGCTGCTTGCTGCTGCACCATAATGCCTCCCCCCCCCCAAAAAAAAACCACAACCCCCCCTTTCTACTTACCTACGCACCTATCCTTCGTTTTCCTGCATAATCTCTGGCCTGGCCTTCTTGCTAGCCATCACCAGGAAAGGCCCCATGCAAATTGGGGCCAGTGCAAGCCTCCAGTCTCCTTGGGCTCTGGCCCCCCACACTGAGGCACGCTGTGATAAGCTGCAGCTCCATAGGTAAGTTCTCAGCTCTGCCTCCCCTGGTGGATTGTTCTCTGATAGTCTGCTCGGTACTTCTCAGCTGCCTAGTAGGCCCCTGCCCGTTTGGGGGCAGTCTCTGCCCACATCTGTTGGCTTCCTAACCATTTAGCCCCTTAACGATTTACCGATGCGTACCTCTATGCCTGCTCCCCAAGACCAGTAGCCTAGCTCCCCGCCCACGCTTGAACCTGATCCTGCAAGGACTTGCAGGGTTCCATTAAAATTACCTAACAAAAGTAGAATGCGTAGCAGAAATGCTGGCAACATTCGGCCTCCCTAAGAAAAAGTGACAAGTCCTTAATAGTTGCGTCTTTCTGAAAAATGTGCAGAATAAATAATGCATTTAGAAAATCTGGTGAGTTTCTCCCCTCTTCTCCTTCCCCTCCCCTTTGTCCTCCTCAAGTCTATTCTAAATTTTAACCCTCTTGGGCAGGGACATGTCTCTAATAACAACAAATCAGTGCCAGACCTGTTGCTGATGCTGCTGTAATAATCATGTTGCTTAAAAGATCTTTTGTGCAGTCTGTATCCTTGTATCTTTTGAGATAAGTTTCTTTTCCGGTCTCAGCTTATACAGAATCACTTTGTCCTTGCACCAGCCAGTTTGCAGTGTTCACTTGCATTCATGTATAATTCGAAATAAAGTTTTGAGCCTTCATTCTCCTTGAATGCCCATAGGCTAAAACTTCCACATCTGAATGGATCAAAAAACCAGTGTGTATTGGGAGCAGGAGGAGAGAGATGGAATCTTTGTATTTTTCTATTACTTCCTTTTAGATTAGAACAGTTTATTGGGCATCCGTTGTTAAGACTGGCTGCCATCTTAAAAACCTTTTTTGCTGGAGCTCCACTGTTACTCATATGTTTAGGGTCACTGTGTGTGTTCTGTACATTGAATAATTTGCTAGTTAATTAATAAATACAGATCCATTTGCCTCACTATACACCTTGAAGAACCAAATATACTATCCCAGCTCTGAGAACTTTTTGTGTTAATTGTAAGCTTGGAGAGATGAACAAGAGGTGGAAACAGACGTCACACCACCCACTCCTGGGGGTTTTTTTTTTGCGGGGGGGGGGAGGGGAGCGGGGTGTTAATGCAACAGACAATCCAGCTTGGTGGGTGGTCATTGAGGGGGGACAGGAGATGGAAACTGTGGCACAGAGAGAACTGCTCTGCACCACAGCCTCTGCCCTGGTGCTCACTCCTCTCCCAACCAGTTGAGGGGCTCCTAGCAGCCTCTGATACACCTGGGAAAGGAGAGAGCATCCCCCTTGCCACTTGTAATCCTGCAGTGATGACTGGAATGTGAGGGAATAGACCCCATGCCCCCCAATATTTTCTAGAATGTATAGTTCTGGAGATTGCCTTTCAGATGTAAATTAAATGTAAACCGATGTGGTGTTTGTCTTCCGAGGTAATCAGATAGCTCCCGTGCCTCTCCTGCTGCTCTTCGATTTGGAATTAACTGCTTCTAGTCAGTTTTAATGTTGCTGTTCAGAAATGTCTGGATACCGTAGCATCTGACAGAATCCAATTTTATGTTTTTTGTTTTTTTTAATTGAGTGTTTTGGGTAGCAGGTGAGCTGTAAATGGCTTCCCTACTGTAAGCAAAGTCGTTCAGATGGCCTATTGATGTGTGGGTATGGAGAAAGTGTTCTGCCCACTCCACCTCAATGAATTCTGTTACCTTCACTAGAGTAGGAGCCATAAATGTGGAGAGGAGGGTAGTGGGGAGACACCCTCCTAAGGGAGTTGGGGACCGGGTGCTGTTGAGGGAGAAGAGATGGTGACATTCTTCCAATATCAAGAATAGGTGGTGTTTCAAGTCTATCATGTGCCAGATAGTTGCATGCTGATCTCTGAAACGGAAGGTCCCATGTCACCACAACAGGTTTCACTGACAGCATCTTCTGTAGTCTGGTCAAGGCTCAGATGCTTAGCTACATTGTTCTCTTGGACCTAGCTGGTAGGACCCTACCCTATCTAAGTACTACTCCTGACTAGTCTTTTTTTTTTTTTTTTTTTTTTTTTTTTCATGCCAGTTTTGTCAGATATGTGGACATGGGATGGTTTTCGCACTCAATACTTGCAAAGCATTCTTTCTTGCCTGCTACCTGCCCGGTGTGTAACGCTTGTGTTTCTGAAAAAGCAGTGCACACTTGAGTAGAGTGTGGCAATAGTGTACATCCTTAGTTTAGGAAAAGAAACGTTCTGGGGTAGGGGGGTATCATCTTAATTTTAACAGCCTTTTGAAACAACTGTGCAGTTGTGGAAGAAAACAAATATGTGTTACATCCTTTTTGTTCTAGCCAAGAAGACTTTTCTTGCTCAAAATAAGTCTTTCTGGGGACCTCTGGAGTTGGTAGAGAAGTTTGTTCCTGAAGCTGGAGAGATCACAGCAAGTGTTAAAGATCTACCGGGGCTTAAGTAAGTGAGATCTTGCTCTGCTGCATCCTTGGTAAAAGCTGTAAGATTGCCTTTCTGGTTGCTAAATAACATGAACAATGGAAAGGGATCAGGATTTGTCATGATCCTCAGGATTTTCTCTTGTTCCAAGCTAATGCAAAATCTTTTTTTTAAAAATGTTTTTTGGTTGGGAGGGGGGATGCGCAGACTCTATATTGACTGGACAACAACCGCTTTGGGCTTGCTAACACGGTTAGTTCACTGGCATTTCAGGATAGCGTGAAAGCAGACACAGACACAGCCAGATGGGTGGCAGCATTTGGAGATGATGCTTTTGGTAACTACTTCCAGGCCTGTTTTGGGCTAGTTGTAGTTCTTTACCACAGGAAATACTTTACTTCCAGGTTGGTATTTTGTCAGTCCTCCCATGAGGCAAGACTAGAGTAAGCAGGGGGTAGTTCATCTCTGAGTAAGTAGGGGATAGCTTTCCTAGGTGTGATTGCTATGGAGGGGGAGGATGTTAGTTTAACTGGGGAGCAAAGCGGTTGTGTTTCATTTGAGCATAGTTTTAGTGCTATAATCAGGGACCCATATTCACTGTATTTTCCCCGTTGCTGCCAGTGAACCTGGGTCTGGGGCCAAGAGGTAGCTCACAATCTAATAGATCATGGTGTGGAGAGGATGGCCAGCCCCTCAGAAATCGTCTCCACGGAGTAGAGCAGGACTGGCACCCCAGGATGCATCTCTGGGGAGGGGCGGAGCTAGGAGAGCTCCTGCAGTGCAGCAGGGAAAGCTCTTTCTGAGGAGAGGGCTCATCTCCACTCCTCTGACCAGTGACAGAGGTGCCCTAGCATTGGGAGCCAGCAGGGAGGGTTCTGGCCTGGAGCATTAAAGCCTGCGGGAGGGATCTCGGTCGAATGCCTGAGGCGGACGCCTGGATCAAGTGGATCACGGGCACTAGGTGTCTGACCAGACCTGCCATATAATGTGGACTGTATGTTGACAGACCAGAAACAGGCCTCTGTTCATCTGGTTGGGATGGAGATGGGAAATGGAAGAAGGAAACGATTGCGTGGCCTAATGCTGTATTTGGGCACTTTGACGCACCTCGTTTCTCACTGTCGGATATTGCAGAGAGAGGATGGAGTCGATTCTCAGAGGCGTGAAATCCAACGGGAGTTTTGTGCCTAAGTGGCCATTTTTGCCTTTTAAAAAATTATTCCAGTGGGCGGTGGTAGGTATTTCAAGTCAAGGGGGGAAAATATGTACGTAATGATATGTGATTCCTTTGCTTTTCTGGGATTCGGCAGGACGCCTGTGGGTAGAGGAAGAGCCTGGCTTCGGCTTGCCCTGATGCAGAAGAAGCTGTCGGAGTACATGAAAGCCTTGATTAACAGGAAGGATCTCCTCAGGTGAGCAAGTGGGAAATTGAGAACTTAAACCCACCAAAACGCATTTACTGAAACTTAAGTTCACTGCCCACGCAGGTTTTTTTTGCAGTGCAGCCCTGGAGTTACGGCCGTGCTGGTGCTCTTCTTTTGAGGGGTTCGGACACCAGAATTGCCGAATTCGAAGACCTTGTTTCCAAGTAATGGGAAACGGTACTTCTTGGCCAGCACTTCAGGATGTGTGGTGGTTTTTGGTGTTTCTGTTTTAAAAAAATAAAATAATGCCCAGCATGGAATAATTTACAGGGGTGGGAGAGTTGGGTCCTGAGACCAAATGCGTCGTGAGACTTGTTTTTATTTGACCCTTTTAAAAGTTCTTGGATCTGGTTCCTGGATCCAATTCCTGCTTGCAAATACTGAGTGAGCTCAGGGGAAGGGAATAGGGGTGAGGGCATTGACACATGGATAGGGAACAGATCCATGATCTGGATTCTGCTTTGAGTTGCACCCCTTAAGCACCCTCCACTCTGAAAATTAGTACAAGTTAATGACCCCAGGGAGGGAAAAGTTCCCCACCCCTGCTTCAAAGGAATCTGATTTTAAGAAATTAAACATCTGCCCTTTGATAACAAAGCCCCTTTGTGGGCAACCTGTTGGGTGCCTCCAGATCAGTAGGTTTTGAAAAATACAGCTTTAGCTGTCTGCCAAATTTCTGTTTTGTAATTCAGACACCACTATCTTTGTTATAACAGCGAATAATCCAAACCGTGTAACTGTTTCAAAGGTGTCAGAGCTGTGTTTTGGAAGTGATAGGCTAGGGTTGTAGACAAACCATTTCTCCATTGCTTGCTTTAAAAACAAATAAATAAAAAATTAAACTGTGTGTTTAGCTGTTTTGGTTACAGTGAGAGCCTCAAAATGTGATTGAATTTAAATCGATCTGTGATACCTGCCAAAATCTGGCAGCAGTTTAAGAGCACACACAGCTCTGTGGTGTGAACTGACATCGTTTCATGATGCCCCAGAATGGGTTTTGAGAGTGTGGTTCGCTACTCTTAGAGGTGTCACAAACTGACATTAGTGTGTCACTGCACGTTGCGATGTGGGACGGGTGACTCGGGTAAGTTCCAGCATGGGGGGAAGCGATAGTAGGCTCGTCTCTGTGTGGAATGTAGTGATGTGGTCTAGAAAAGGTTAAGAACCACTAGAATAAGGTTTCTGTATAGTAGGAGGCCAGTATTGTCTGGTGAGTGGGGTACAGGATTAGGTCTCAGGAGATGTATGTTAGGCTGCTTGACTTTGCATGGGTCGCTTCTTAGTCTCTACCTCCACGTCACTGATTGAAAAGAGAAATGGTAATTCATCCAACCCAGACCCGGCAGTCTCCGTGCTTACTCGGTGTCTGGCGGCTGTGAGGGACTGCATGAGGGCGAGCCGACTGAAGCTGAATCCCGACAAAATGGAAGTGATGATAGTGGGGAAGGTGGTGGGGTTGGCGTCCCCCATCATTGATGGGGTTTGCCCCCCACCGGTTCCCCAGGTTCACAGTCTGGGGGTGCTCTTCAATTCCCAGCTCCGCCTAGATGCCCTGGTAGGGCTGTGGTGAGCAGTGTGTTCTGCCAGTTATATCTGGTGTGGCGGCTTCGGCTATATGTCTTGGACGCCGCCGACCTGGCCACTATCATCCATACTTTTATCACCTCAAGACTGGACTATTGTAATGCGCTCTACGTGGGGCTACCCATGGTGATGGTTGGGAGACTGCAGCTGGTGTAAAATGTGGCACCTCGTCTCCTTACGGGGATGGGTCGTCAGGAACACGTTACACCGGTGCTCCGTTCTCTGCGCTGGCTGCCTATAGGCTTCCGAGCCCAATTCAGGATGTTGGTGCTTACCTATAAAGCCCTATACAGCCTAGGCCCTACATACCTGTGGGACCACCTCACTCCCCAGGCTCCCTGCGGGCAGCCGGGAGCACCTTTCTCGAGGTCCTCGGGTGTCTCGGGGGGTGTGTGTGTGAGAGAGAGAGAGAGAGAGAGAGAGAGCAAGACTACGGAGAGGGTGTTCTCGGTGACTGCACCAAGGCTGTGGAACTCCCTCCCGGCAGAGGCTCGGGTAGCCCTGGACCTCTCCTCCTTCCAACGACAGTGCAAGTCCTGGCTGTTCCATCAGACTTTTGGTGAGGGAGACAGGTGATGGGTGGGGGGGTTTGCAGGTTAGGGTGGTAGAGAAATATACAAAAATATATTAAAACCCTTATGTCCCCCTGGTGGATTGTAATAATACTTTAAGCTGTATTTGTATTTATATTACTGTATTTTTATATTTTTGTTTTTGTTAGCTGCCCCGAGCTGCTTTGCAGGAGGGGCGGGGTATACAATATTTAAATAAATAAATAAATATAAATCAATTAATGGTATGAGAGGTATAGATAAATAGCCCTATATATCTACCAAGAATTCAAATTACTGCTTTTATTGATTTATTACATAAGGTTTTAGGTATATTTTGAATCGCCAGTTGTCTTGCCACCAAGGGCAGGATTAGAAACAATAAAAAAAAATGTAATATGACTTTCAGGGCTATCAAGTCTCCTTTTGTTCTGTGCTTACATCTTGCATTGATACTTCAGTGAGTTGAGGGGTACTATACAAAGTAGACCTTATCTGGTGTATATAATTTATATGGCTAATTTGTACTAGGCTGTTCCTTTTTACTGCTGTGTTAGAGGATAGCAATAGCACAAGAGACCCCCGATTTCCCACCCCCCTGGCTAATTTGTCCTTGTTGTCGAAACGTCCATTGCCTTTTAAGGCTTTAGCCATGTAACCGCTTTTGCTATTTCACCATATCTTGCAGTGAATTTTACGAGCATAATGCACTCATGATGGAAGAAGAAGGCGCCATAATTGCTGGCCTCCTCGTTGGGCTGAACGTTATTGATGCTAACTTCTGCATGAAAGGAGAAGACTTGGATTCACAGGTACTGAACAGTCAGTAAAAGTGCACTTCTGGGATGATCAGTACTCGTTTAAATTGCGATGGCTTGCGACTGTATGTTCGTGGATTCCATTAACTGGGCAACAAAAATCAAGAGAATTCTGTGCATTTGATCTTGTGACTTTATTTTGACTGGCTGGGTGTTCCTGTCTGAGATGAATCTGGGGTTACTATCACTCTTCAAAAATACACTCTCTTTTCCTTGTGTCAGCTTTTTGCTTTTATCCTTTACCCAGGCTGCCGTAGAGGTGGTGATTCTTGAGCATTTGATTTAGCCATGTATCTCTAGCATGCATCCTCTATCTCGTTAAGAAAAAAAATATACGTCGGCATAGAACATTTTTTCCATTGGTTCTTTATGGGCAGCCTTATGCTGCTGCAGGGAGCCCTCCCTTCTTCCACCCTTTCCCTTCTGATGATTTTTGTAGAGTCCATTCCTTTTGTTGCTCCTCTCTTGTATTCATGGCACAAACTATAAAGTGAAATTTAGTACAATATTCATTTCTCCTTTTTCAAAGGACAAAATGAAAGCCGATGTGGGGGGGCAGAGGTGGCTAAAAAATTGGAGGTGGCTGCTCTGATGTTGGGAAGAGTATTTTCTAGAGCAAGAGAGAGGTGTTCTATAATTGCCACCCAAAGAGTCATGGCAGAACGTTGCTGAATTTGTGTGGCTATGGGGAGTTATGTTTTTAAGAAGAAAGTTGGATGGCTTTTATGTAAAATAATGATATCTTCTCTTACAGGTTGGAGTCATTGACTTTTCAATGTACTTGAAGGATGGGAACAGCAGCAAGGGCAGCGAGGGGTAAGTCCAACGGGAAGCGATTGCCTTTTATTTGGGGACTATTTTAAAGTAGTTTCAGAAGCTCTGTAAGTTTGCTTTTCAGTGAAAATAGTGCAGTTGGGTTAAATTACATTTTTGTTCTTGTCTTGGCGTACAAATGAGTGGTAGTTAAAAGGGAGAGCAGGCAAGTCCCTGGAAAACCTCTCCTGAGGTTTTTGCCTTCATCGTGTTTATCAGCATTTAATGTTGAGAAAATTTTAGAAAGCTGAATTAAGTTTTTGGTCATCTAAAATAGTAAGAGTAGTATAGCAAAGCTTTCATTCTGGGTTTCCCTCTCTGAGATAAGTGATTTCACTGTCAATTAATAATACATGTCTAGCACGATAGATATTCAGTGTAAGAATATAAGTAGTGCTATACTGGGTCAGGCAAGTGGTACACCAGGCCCAACATCCTGTCTCCAACAGTTGTAACTTTTGGTTGCTGCTTTTAAAGAAGTGCTCAACAGTTTATAATGGAGTGATCACTCCCAGCATCCAACAGTCAGTGTCATCCTCTGCTTAACTCAACCAATAGCCATTATCTGAGAACTTATTCAATCCTTTTTTAAGCCATTTATGCTATTGGTCTTCATAATGCCCTCTGACGTATTGCATTCATCAGGTTAACTGTCCACTGCGTGGGGGAAATACTTCCTTTTGTTCATACTAAATTTGCTGCTAGTTAATTTCATAGGTTGTCCCCTAGTTCTAGTATTGTGACGAGAGAGGGTAAATAACAGCTCTCTAATTTGCTTGCTGTGCAGTGTGCACTGCTCAGGATTTTGCAAACTTCTCTCCAGTTTCCAGAGAGAGAGGGAGTTGTGCATGAAATACCATGGCCATAGTATAATGAACTTAACATATTTCGATGCAAGTTCTTGAATACACGAACAGGCTTACTCTGCCATGCAAGAAAAGTACATTGAAGAAAGTACAAATCTGGCAGTTATTTTTCTTGAACTTCATGAAATGCGTTTTTATTAGTCTCACTTTCATTTGTTTTTTAAAACATTCTGCAGAATTGAGGTAGTTCAAGTATTCTTCCTTCTGTATATCTCATTTGTGACCATTCATTTTGCATCGCTCCTGTTGATAACTTCAAGCGTGGGGATGACACACAGACTAATCTGGTATTTGTTGTGTCCGATTTCCAGAGATGGTCAAATTACTGCTATTTTGGACCAGAAAAACTATGTAGAAGAACTCAACAGACATTTAAGGTAGTCCTAGCATGCTGTAATCGTAAGAATGACCATTATTATCAGTCACTTTTTAAAACAATGAATCTACTTAACAGGCATTTTTTCTTTAATTTGGCAGTGCCACTGTAAACAATCTCCAGGCAAAGGTGGATGCTTTAGAGAAATCCAACACTAAACTTACTGAGGAGGTAGGTGTAACAGGAAAGGATGCGGTTTCGTTGACTTGTGCTGACGCTTACCTCGCCCCTTTTACTTCCCTCCAGCACTGATGCCAAAATCCTGCACCTGTCGCTTTGATCATGTTCAGTTCCTCCTCCTCCCCACTCCACTGGCTCCCTTTCTCCTTTTGCATTCAGCACAATCCCCTTGTCTTTGCCTTCAAGATCCTTTGTGGCCTCCCCTCCCCCCATCTTCCCCCGTTTCCCACCACGTTTTCACACCCGGGAGCTTTGCTCCCTCTGTGCCACCACCCTGCCCTGCCCCCAGTACCTCCCTCTCCTGGAAATGTCTTTGCCCATTCTCCTATGTGAATCCCTGTGCCTGGAACATTCTCCATGAACGTGTACAGTCTACTCCCTACCTTTTCTGTCAGGCTTTCCCTAGCTCCTCACCTCCCACAGATTGCTTGCTGATGCTCCTTCTGATGTCCTATTAGTGGGGGCTGCTATGCAGTTCCATGCACATGAAGTGCTAAAATGAAACTATTGATTTCTTGTTGAACGGAAGGTTATTCTGCAGAGGATAAATGGGTTTGGCATTTTTATAGGTTTGTTTTTTTAAACAGAAATCACTAATGTAGTATGTGGTGTGTCGTGTGGTCACTATAACTCAAGAACAAGTTGATGGATTTGTACCAAATGTGGTATGTAGGACTCTTGTAGCTTTCTGACCAAAAAATAATCAGTTCTTCCTTGTGCTACAACTGAAACTGGGGGAAATTGGGGTGGTTTGGGGTAACTTTGGATTTTTTGGTGCATATCTCTGCAACTAATGCTGTGTATGAAATTTCATGTCAATCAGAAGATAGTTATTAGATCCCCAAACACTGGTGTCAATTTCACTGGGAACGCCCTACCAGAACTTGTCAATAAGCCCATATTAGAACACTGTGTAACAAGAATATTACTGTTTTAGATAGAATTGCTATGTATGCAAAACATATGTACGTTTCTGTATAAGGAAGTTGAGTGGGGCCTACTCCAGATTTTTTTAAAGCAAGTTTTTAATAGAAATGCAGTGTGACCAAACTATAAAAAGATGAAATGCACAAGTTGGCTTGGTATGGTGATGTAATGTTTGCATCAAAATGCTGGAATACACAATAATTCTTCCTGGGTTTTTTTAAAAAAAAACCAACAATGTCCAGTCATTGTTACCTAGGGAAATGTTCATGTTAATTCATTAATCATAGTGTAGTTTTAACTGTAAAATTATTTTAAGCTGTTTTTAACTGGAAGCTTGGAGGATTAGAACATACACTTTTCCTGGACAAATAGAACATACAATGGTTTAACAACTCACAAATGCTGCATTATAAGTGGAGTTTATCAGCATTTGTCCTAGTAAGAGTTAATAGTCACTGTCTTCATCAGACTCCTCAATCCCTAGTGTATCGGACATGTTTACATGTTCTGCCACATTTTGGCACTGCTCACCTCACCCACACATTTTGGTACATGGTAGACATGCATTCAAACTACTACATCTTCCAGAGTTGCATCCCTTCTTGCATGAGCATTTGATCAGGAGTAGGATGGATTGCAGTGCTTGGGGATAAAAACACAATACTGATGCGTAACTGCCCTCCTCATCCCTCCATCCATACACAGTAGGTGATGGAAAATGTGGTTGTGAATCATCCGCATGGACCCCAAACATTGTACATAATGGGCTCTTGATATGTATGGTCGTAGAGTTTATTTATTTATTTTGTTACATTTATATGTTGCCCCCCATGTCCATGGCATCTCGGGGCGGCTTCTAACACAATATAAAACAGTTTTAAAAAACAATTTTAAAACCTAAAACAAATTTAAAACACCCCCCACAAAAATTAACCAACCACCACACCCTCCCCTCCGAAGGCCTGGTCAAACAACCAAGTCTTACAAATACGTCGAAAGGCCAAGAGGCCCGGGGCCAGGCGAGCCTCCTCCGGGAGGGTATTCCACAACCGCGGCCCAGCCACCGAGAATGCCCTCTCCATTGTGGCCCCCCGTCTTACACGGGGGACCTCCAGAAAGGCGCCTCCAGTGGACCGAAGGGATCGCTCTGAGGCACGGAGGGTGAGGCGGTCCCCAAGATATGAGGAGCCCAGACCGTGCAGGGCTTTGTAAATCAATACTAACACCTTGAATCTGGCTTGGT
>QEPC01002818.1:198817-214977 GCA_003113815.1 Sphenodon punctatus
GACGAAGCTCCAGGGGACGGGAGTTCCAATAACACTCGGGCAGCGTGTGGGGGCCTCACCCCCTCTCCAAAGGCCCCCAAACATGACCACCTCTTAGAGGCCTCCCCTAAGGAGGCGGGGCCACAGGAGAGGGAATGGGGCCAACATTTCCATGTCCCTTGCCAAGGTGGTTTTGGTGACCTATATATGGAGGCATCAGTAATATAGGATCCGAATTCAGACAAAGCTTGATAAACTGGATTAGTTGGGCTGCAAAAATCAAGATGAAATTCATTAAAGCTAAATCTCTCAAGTATTACACATAGAAGCAAAACAAAGTAGGCATACAAAATGGGAGATGACCAGCTGGGCAGCAGGACTTCTTTGTTAAACATGCTTTGGGAAAACTTCTTTTTCAAAGATGTCATTTTAAAGCCTTGGTTTATCGCAAATTGATTTATTTATGTTTTTTTAAAAAAAATTAAGCATAAAAAAGGAACCAAAAAAATGAATCTAGTTTTTGAATAACTCTGTGTATTGGGTGCTGTAAAACCACATTTCTTAGCCAGGATTTCCCCCGTGCTGTCCTGCAGGTCCCACCTTGACCTAGAATTGAAACGGGAAAGACACAGATGGTTGCACTTCCAGCACGGCAGCCAAGAAAACAAAAGCCCGCTAGCCCAGAGCAAGTCATGCCGGAAGGTGGAATTAAAAACGGTAACGTCCCTTCCTGTCCTGCTTTCCCCTTGGTCGGGCTTCAACGTGGTTTTCCTTTTCAGCTACTCTTGCCTTGTGCTTCACTTACCTATCTGTAAGCTGCCATTATACCACAGTAGTAACGGGGCATTGCTCTGGAGTGAGGGGGTGGGGGGCAGGTTAGAGAGAAACATTCATGGAAGTCTTTGCTTAATTAGTACACTGTGAAATGAAATTGTTGGCCTCCAGTGTCTCCTTAATAACCCGTTCCATTAGGGGGATAAGAACAGATGCATCCCCATTTGGTGTGCAATGGAAACTTCAAGCAGCTTAATGGCCTCAGACACAAAGTTACCTGCTCAAAATACTCAAAAATGGTGACTTGGCCCCCAAAATCATAAACTACTTTGTCGGCGCTGGCTTCCCCCCCCCCGCCTTTTTTTTGTTTTGTCCACAAGCGACTTACTCCAGAGTGGTTCTGTTGAAGCCCACCCTGGAGTGCCGTGCCGCACTGCCGATGGAAGGGGACTCCGACGTGATCAGCCGGAACCAGAAGAGCTGCAGCTCCATCCTGCATGCAGCACTTGCCTAGTCCTTGCTGACCATCTCAGCAAGGGAAAAGTAGGAGAGTTCCCTCCCTTGCCTAGTGCTGAGCCAAACTGGAACTCATTGCTGCAGATGGGGCTCCCCTTCTACTCCCCTGATCAGAGTTCTCCCCCCTCTCCCCTACACACACTTAGTAGGTTTCTCTGCCTGGCCAGCTATGAGGATATTATTTTTTACAGCCCTGATAGTAATCTCAAAGTTAGGTTTACCAATTTGGGTTCTCTTGAACCAACACAGGTGGGTGGCTGGATTACTCTTCCATTTTGGTTTGAACAACCATTTATTTTGTGTTCTTAGCCTAAGCCAGTCAGCAAGCGTGCTTAGACTGCTGCTTGTATTTACAACAAGCGAGACTTCAAATGCCTCCATCATGCCAGGTTCATTGTATGAAGCAAACTCAGGCTGTGAAATGCTGGCAGAGTCATAACTATTCTCTCTGGACAGGATGGGCAAAACAGACTCCAGGAAGAAAATTCTAGACTGAAAGCAGCAGGAAAAGAGGAGAATGCCGTGTGCTCAAGCAAGTACGTGGGGTTTTTTAGGGGTGTGGGGTGAGGATACCATCCACTGTTTTACTTAGGGCAAAATTCTAAGTTCAGTTTCCTTTGTTTTTACATTTTGGTCCAAGCAGAGAAATAAATAACTAGAGTGAATTCCCTGGGTGGGGCAGCCAATACCTCAATGACATAGTAACCTGGAAGAGAGGCGAGGAACTTGTGTTCCTGCATTATAAGATTTTGGGATGGGAGAGAAATTAATACTTTTAGCTTTTACACATGGTTTGAAGAATTTTATATAGCACATTGCTTGTGTTATATAATTAATAATAATAAAGAATGAAATGGTATGCCAAGTCACCATGTTTTCTCTTGTAGGGTACAGCCTGGCATGCAAGACAACCAGGTGAGTAATTCGTTTACGTATTTTTAGAACATGGCATACAAATCTGTTATCACTGATTTCCCCCGAAACTCCTTTGCCTTTAAGACATTCCAGTTCCTGTCGGAGCCTACCCATGCCCCTTCAAGGTAGTGTATCTATTACAGAGCAGTTAGGGTCATAACCGTGGCTTTGTGCTTAAGCCATCTTGAATTTCTCTCTCTTCCCCCCCACCCCCAGCCCCCCAAGCAGGCCTTTCCAGATTAAGCAGCTCAGGTTTACATTTAAACCAGCTGTCTGTCTTCCCCATAATCCAACCGGCTTGCAAGTTGAGTTCTACCAGGGTGCGAACGCTATCACCGGTGCTAAAGCGTCTGCCATTTGAACTGGGCTGATGGGGTTTGTGGATTGATGTCAGGCCAGCTCACTCTACCCTTTGGGGTTTGCTGCGCAGGGCGAATGTTAGGGGTTTTTTTTTTATATTGTCACTAAAGAGCTGGGTTTAAAAAAAAGATTGGATAAGTTCTTGGAAGATAGGTCTGTTACTGGCTGTTAGCCCAAGCAAGTTGGAGGATGCAACCTCTGGGAGTGAATAGCAGTGAATGGATCACTGCATTGTGACCTGTTGGGCTCTTCTCTGAAGACTGACCGCTCTCGGAGGCAGGATGCTGAGCTTGATGGACCATTGGTCTGACCCAGTATGTCACTCCTTACGTTCTTAAAGAAAAGAACAATTTCATAGCATGCTGGACCAGAACAATTGATTGTAGAAGATGATCAGTGGCCTTTTCTGATTATGAAGATCAAGAGCTAATCGGGGATCAGGATAGGTTGCTGCAAACGCTTAGATGTTGGGGAATGAAGGACTTTAGAATTTTTCTTCTCAGTTAAAAGTTTTTTATAAATAAATACATACATTTTTTAAAATGTGAATTGTACAGCATCCAACCATTTGTAGGGCAAACACAACTTATTGGAGTCAACAGGCCTGTTACGTGCATGAGTGAGAAGCTTTATTTTATCCATATTTTTATCCTGCCCTTCCCATAAAGGTTCAGGGTGGGTTAAAATACATAAAAACAGTCAAAAATACACAAAGTAGAATCTCATAACTCACCGCTCCCCTACCCCCGCCTGCCAGACACTAGCCAGACGAAAAGGACTTGCATTGCCTCCAGAAGATGAGCAGGCTTGGGCTCAGATGAAAATTCCAGTTCAAAATGTTTTGCTATTAAAGAAACAATCCTGTTTCCACTGACGTCGGGGGGGCTAAAATCCCATTGACTTCAGTGGGAGCTAGATTGTGCCCCTAGAGGAGGCAAAGTCTCAACCTCCTGAGCCAAATGGCCTCCTCCGAACCCATGGCTAGTGAAGCGTTCTAAGGGCAACAGTCTAGCTGTGGCACTGGGGGGGGCAGTACAGAGGCCAGGCAGAAAATCTCTGCAACCTTCTGTGTCATGGGAACAAATGGAAGTATTGGGGGTGAGATCTCCTCAGACTGAGGTGGTAGCAAAGTTATGGCCAGTGACCCCACAAGCCCTATCTTCACACAAGAAGCTGACCCCATGATATTTTTTGTCCTACGATAGTATTTCCCAGGGTGTTAGCCTGGGTTGATGCCTCTCCCAGAGAAGGAAAACAGATTGCTAATTTGCATACATTTGGTTTATGACAACTTAGAAGACCCTTTTTGGTTGGGGGTCTTCTAGGGATGGGGAAAGGAGTAAGTGCAGGATAGGTGGGGCAGGGACTGGTTAGAGGGGTGCAAGAGTAGAGGGACAGCCCATGGACAGAGAGGTTCCTGGGCAAGGAGAGAGGATCCCGCAGCTGCCTTACAAGGGCTCAAGGTGCTGGATCTTGTGCACCATTCACTCATGGGATGTACCTCTCTAGCTCTCTGCAGCCCTCATCCGCTTAACCCAAAGACCAGCAGCCCAGAGATGTTTAAAACACCCGAGACTTGGGGCCAAACCCTTGTGGTAACAGAGGTCATTCTTGAACCCGAGGAAGCTGCATCTCTCTGCCACGCTCCGGACTTAGCTCAATTCAGTGTCGCAGGTTGCTCCGGAATAATGAGTGTCTTGTTCATGCTCTGGGTGTGCAGTCACACGATGCACTTACCACACCTTGGGCAGCCATACCCCATTCTTGTGGCAGCCTTACCGTGGGATTCAGTGCATTGTGTGTCTGGTGGCTGCCGGATTTTCACCTCGCTGCACGACGGCAGCTGGCTGCTACGCACTGTGTCCTCAGGGGGCGGGGAAAAAGTCTGGGGACGCAGCGTGTAGCAGCTTTACCCAAAGTGGGACAAGGCTGAGCAGGGTGAGCTAACGTGCCGCCACTCGTCTGCCTGCTCCGTCTGCCCCGCTGCACAGCGAGGTCAGCTGCTAACTCCAGTCCCATGCGGTCACGTCATGGCTGGGGGCAGGATAGTGGGCAGGCTGGGGCAAGGGAATGGGGCAGTGCCAGGCATCCACTCGTGTGGCCGGTGCCTTCACCCGCCAGCCAACAGCGGCCTGCCCGTCCAGCTGCGCTTCAAGGGAGCCAACCGTCTGTCAAGCCCCTCCCCAGCTCATATAGAGGCACTCTTGGATCTTTACACTAGTTGAAAGGGGAGTTACCCAGAGTAACTTGTTCGTCTGAACGTGTCCTTAGGGAGAACTGCTCCTGCAGCTAGTGGGGTCTTAAGCGGGAAATTAGGTAAGAGAAAGTTCCCCAAGTTTAGTAACATGCTGAGATTTCATTGCAGAAGCACGGATAGTGACTGCAGCCCCAGGCTGTAGATGCTCCAGGATCTGCCTTTGAGTTGAGATAGAAAAATACTCTCCTCTCAACCAGACTTTTGCTCTGCCTTTTTGGCCGCTGGGATGGGGTTCTCTGTGAGTAGCAGAGTGAAGGCAGGTCTCGGTGTTCGGCTTCTTGTGAGCTGGCGGCCAGAGTTGAATAATGCTTCCAAAAGGGATGGTTTGTCTGGTGTGTCCCTTAACGGAACCTTGTACGCCTGTGCACAAATCCTCTTGCGTCACCGAACCGTGCTTTACACGCCGAGGAAAGGGGAAGGCTCCAGTGGAAGGGACAAAGATGGTAGATGCTAGCAGTGAGGCCAACATGGAGGATTAAGGAGCACATATGAAAACAAATGAATTACTTTGTATTCACAACTTAGGAGCAGCCATCTGGCCCTGGGATGGGACAGCTTTGCCAGCTATGCCAAGAAGAAAGCAGTCTCGCCCAAAGCAAGGTAAATCTTAAGGGGAAGGAGGCGTGTGTGTTTGACCTGGGGACAACATGTTTTACCGTCACTTTATTTTCTACTACGATGACTGCTAATCATTTCTAAAGCGCTACTAGGCTTACGCAGTGCTTCAGTCTCAGACTGTAAGCCCAGTGGGCAGGGACCTGTCTCCAAACTCTAAGATGGACACGGGTGAGGGGAACACAGGGATAAACAGACACACACACACACCCATTTATTTCCATTTTACAGATGGGGAACTGAGGTGGAGAGGTTGTGATTTCCCAAGGCCACCCAGTGAGTTCATGGCTAGGGCAGGATTTGAACCCTGGCTTCCCAGGCCCAAGTCCAGCACCTTATCCGCTACGCCACACTGACTTTTCCTGTGTATTTTCCTGGGAGAAAAGGCCTGTTGTAGGTATGGCAGAAGATAAAAACAGAATTTTATTTGTCACAATAAAAAATAGGTAAACAAGGATAAATATAAAAAGTATCAACAGGAGGAGTAAAATACACAGTCTGTGCTGAGATGATGAGTGTTTGAAATGGATGGGCATACAACCATCATCAGGGCTTCATTCTCTAAATCTCAACCTAGCAATGGAGGTGGGTCGTGCCACGAAAGCTTGGAATAGGAAAGGTAGGTAAAGTTCCAAACCTAAAGTGGGGGGAAAAAATAAATACTGAAAGACGATAAAACTTACTGGAAACTTGAAGTCTTGAGGGACTTCTATACGCCAGTCTTGGAGGAGCAGAGCGTGAGTTCATGGCTGCCAGGGCAACCATGGACTTGTCTGAAGTAGTCATCGGCCCAGCATACCCTGGACCTGATTTTCTGCACTGGCCTTAAGGCGGGTGATCGATTTGGTGGGGGAGGTGTCAATGGTGCCCTTGTCATAGACGGATCATTACCTCCTGCAGGCCTGTCTCCTGGTGCATGTCTGCCCCCGGAGGGGGGTGGAACCAGTTCGGTTGGTTCGCCCCTGGAGACTGATGGAACCGGAGAGTTCCAGAATGTTCTAGGGGAATTACCCTATGATTTTGACGACCGGATGCTCGATGATTTCGTTGCAATTTGGAACATCTTGCTGACTGAGGCCATCGACCGGATGGCTCGTAGGCGTCCTCTCCCTAGGCATTGCCAAAGCCGGCCTCTTTGGTTCACTGAGGATCTGCGGCTGCTGAAGCAAGAAGGGCGGCTGTTAGAGCGATGATGCCACCGTTCTCGTGCTGAAGCCGACAGATTGCAATATAGAGACAGTTTGCGAGCCTATGCCGTGGATGTGCGGGCAGCAAAGAGAGAGTTCTTTGCTGCCCTCATAGCATCAGTGAAGTCTCGTCCAGCGGAGCTTTTCCGGGTGGTGAGGGGGCTGGTTGGTCCGGCCTCCCTCTGCCTGGAACTAGAACCTTCCAGTGCCCACTCTGACATGTTTGTTGATTACTTTGCTGATAAAATCACTCGCATTCGCCATGATTTCGACGCTGCACTTACTACAGTCGGAGAAAGAGGTTATAGAAGCCCCACCTTGTCCTACTTTGTGGGATCGGTTTCAGTGGGTCTCACCCACTGATGCGGAGGATGTTCTTGGGACGGTCAGAGCCACCTCTTGTGAACTGGACCTGTGCCCGTCCTGGCTGGTTAAGGCCAGCGGGGAGATGCTGGGGCCGTTGCTGGCCGGGGTGGTCAGTGCCTCCCTTCAGGAGGGCAGGGTGCCGAGCTGCCTTAGAGGCAGTGGTGCGGCACCGGCTCAAAAAACCATCTCTGGACATTGACTCCCTCGCCAGTTATTGCTCTGTGTCTAACGTTCCCTCTTTAGGGAAGGTTATTGAACGGGTTGTGGCTCAGCAGTTGTAGAAGCATCTGGACCGACTCAGTTTTCTAGATCCCTCGCAGTCCGGCTTTCGTCCGGGCTATGGCACTGAGACTGCGCTTTTGACTTTGGTTGACTACCTTCGCCATGAATTAGATCAGGGTCGTTCAGCCCTGCTGATTCTATTAGATCTGTCAGCTGCCTTTGAGACCGTTGACCATGAGATGTTGGTGACTCGCCTGCGGGACTGTGCTGGGGTGGGCGGAACTGTTCTCAAATGGTTCTGCTCGTTCCTGGCCAGAAGAACTCAGCGAGTGGTGCTTGGGGACCATTTCTCAACTTCCCCAGGACCGCTCGTGTGGAGTCCTGCAGGGTTCCGTTCTGTCCTCTCTCCTGTTCAGCGTGTATATGCAGCCGCTGGGCGAGGTTGTGAGGCGCTCTGGAGTTCGGTGTCATCGATACGCTGATGACACTCAACTTTCTCTTTTTCAGTCCGACCCAGATCCCACGGCCTTGGTGCTTCCACTATGTCCAGTGGCTGTTGGGGAACTGGATGAGGATGAGCCGACTGAAGTTGAATCCTGACAAGATGCAGGTGGTGGTAGTGGGGAAGGCAGTGGGTGTGGCGTCCCCCATCATTGATGGGGTTCGCCCTCCACTGGTTCCCCAGTTTCAGAGTCTCAGAGTGCTCCTTGATGCGCAGCTTTGTCTAGATGCCCAGGTTGGAGCTGTGGCGAGAAACGCATTCCGCCAATTGCACCTGGTGCGACGACTTCGGCCGTATATCTCAGACTCCGACCTGGCCACCATCCATGCTTTCATCACCTCAGGACTGGATTATTGTAACGCGCTGTACGTGGGGCTGCCCATGGTGACGGTTCGGAGACTGCAGCTGGTGCAGAATGCGGCGGCCCGTCTCCTTGTGGGAAAAGGCCGCCGGGAGCGTATTACACCGATGCTCCGTTCTCTGCACTGGCTGGCGATTGTCTTCCGGGCCCGATTCACGGTGCTAGTTCTTACCTATAAAGCCCTATAGATCTGTGGGATCGCCTCACTCCCTGTGCTCTGGGTCGGCCCCTGTGGTCAACCAGGAGCGCCCCCCTCAAAGTCCCCTGGGTATCCCCGGGGGTGACCTATGGAGACGGCGTTCTCGGTGGCTGCGCCGAGGCTGTGGAACTCCCTCCCGGCAGAGGCCTGGGTGGCCCTGACCCTCTCGTCTTGACGTCAGTGCAAGACCTGGCTGTTCCGCCGGGCCTTTGGCGAGGGAGACGGGGGATTTCTTCCTCCCTCCTGTTTTCTTGGGGGGGATGTTTCCCCCCTTTTTTCCTCCTCCTCCTCTAGATATTTTATGTTGGTGTGTGTTTATATGTGTATTTTTATATAATGTGAGCTGCCTTTGGCAGGAGGAGCAGGATATCAACTGTTTTAATAAATAAAATATATTAGCTCCTTGTATGAAAATCGACAATAAAATCAAAGAAGTGGCAGGTATAAGGATTCAAAACCAAACTTGTACGCCAAGCCCCTTGGGGGTAGGGACCTGTCTATGACTATTGAATGTACAGCACCAGGCACACTGCTGTTGCTATATAAATAAAAATAGGTAATCAGCAGAGGAATATTCAAACCTCTCCCACCTTCTAGTTAAAACACAATGTGCTGTCTATTGGCCAGGACTGGGTTGTAATTAGGGCCTCTTTGTTGGGGTAGCTTTCCCCAGACCAATCCCTTCTTCAGTTCATAGCTGGGACTTGTTACTTGCCTGAAGAAGAGCCCCATGTGGCCAGAAAGCTGCATCGTCTCAACAGCAGTTGGTCAGATCCAGTTAATGCCCGAGTGAAATAAACGAAGCTTGGCAGTGTCTCTTGTTGCATTTCTCCCCTCCTCCTTTATTCCTTCCTTTCTCTACTGCAATCTTCCTACTTTATTCTCCCTTTTAGCTTGGTTTTTTTACACTTCTCTTTCACACAGATGTTTTTCCTTGTTCCTTTTCCATTGTTGTTTTTTCTATAGTGCAAGCAATGTACCCGTTGCTGTACAATCAGTAGCTAGATAGGTGTAGTCGTTAAATCTCACACATCGGGCCAGTTGATGAGCCACATCTGACCCAGAAGAACGCAGAGTACTAAATAAAGATTGTTTACCACTAGGACCTTACAGCTAAGTTTCTAGGCCGTCTCTCATCTGGAGCTGCTAAACTCCTCCCAGTCACATTGGTGGGGAGACGGAGCTAGCCAGGGACAAAACCTCACAGGTGTGAGGTGGGGGAGGTGAGAGAGGCTCGAGGTGGTGAGGGAGGGGCAGTGGCCGTCCCTCCTCCCCCATTGTCCTGCGGAACGGGTGCTGGTTCTGTGAAGTGCTCCTATCTCAACTGTCTTTGTGGTGATGTGTGTAGGGCACTAGCCTAAGAATAACGGCTCTTAATAGAGAAGGCAGCCTGCATCAGGCTTCCATTAAGAACAGGTCGCTCGAAAGGGGCTGGGTGGCATTAGCTCGCAGGGTTTGTGTTGGGACGGTAACCCTAGACAACTTTGGATCCTGACCCCAGATAATGTCTGGATGCCACATCAAATGTGGATTATTGATATAGTTTAGGATTCCCTTCCCTCAGCGTGACCTCGTAGTTGTAAGATAAATTTCCAGTCAAATGGGCTAGGGATGCAGTTCATCACTCGAGACTAGTGTAGTGCACTGGGTCGCAAGCCTGCTCCCCCCTTGTCTGTGGTAGTGGAGGCTGCTTCCGGCGCTGCGTGCGTATGCACACACCTTGCTCCCTCTCCCCCCATCCTCCTATTGCTTCCCCCCTCTCTCCTCCTTGCTACCCAGATACCTTGGCGATTCCCCCGAGATCAGGGAGAGTGCAGAGCTGGGTGTTTGCCTGTTGTGATCCGTGGTCTTGCGCTCCCCGAGACCCCTTCCACCAGGGCCTGCCCTGCCAGTGTGAGAACTTGGGGCCTAGTGGAGAAGGTGCTGGATCTGAATCTGGGGAACAGGCTTCAAATCCCAATTTAGCCATGAAGTCGCTTTGTTTTCCAGCTGTAACGTGGGAATGTCTGTATCCCTGTATTCCCCCATCCCCATTGACTGATTTCCCCTTGTCCATCCTAGATGGGCAGGGTCCTGTTTCTAATTCCACTTGTCAGTGCCAGATGCGATAAAAGTAACAATCATAGAAACAGTTTGGGTGCAGCCAGATGCGACAGGCTGGGGAGGCTGCCGTGCCTTCGGTGCCTTTACCTTTCTCTGGGCCAGTGCAGTGGCTCATCTGCCCAGGGCCCGCCGGGACGCATCGCAGAGCGGCTTTACCCCAGCTGGGATAAGGCTGCCCAGGGCAGGGCAACTTGTGTGAGGACACGCTTGCCTCGCCCCGCGCAGCGTACCGCTATGGGGCCTTGAGTGACGGGCGCTAGTGCCTGTTGTGGGTGGCCACATCCTGTCGAGGGGCGGGCTCTCAGTCTGACCAGGGAGGGGCCGGCCTACCCAGCTTCTCGGCAACAGTCTGGCCGGTTCCCTGCGCGAACCCCCCGGTGTGGTCCTGGTGATTGCCAGCCCCAGGGCTGCGTGGGGATCGGGCCCCTGTAGCTCGCTCGGAGACGGGCCCTTGTGTTACTCTCACTGGGTCACGTGAGCTGGCTTTGGCCTCTTTGGCTTCGCTCTACAGTTGTGGGCTCGGTGTGTTGACAGGCTTTATTGGGGGAATTAGGCCCATTCTTGTGTCTGTGTCAGTTCACGTCAGTGTGTTTCTCCTTCTTTAGACCATCTGCAAGAACTGCGGCGGAGTCTTCTGCGAGGCCTGCTCGGCCAACGAACTGCCCCTTCCCTCCAGCATTCACCCCGAGCGGGTTTGCAACCCTTGCCACAGGCAGCTGATGCAGCAGTATTCTTCCAGCCCCTTGTAGGCTGCCGGAGGCGGACAGCGATCTCCAAACAGAGCTTGTTTGCACTGGTCCCCTGGAGCGAACGTACCTCTCTGAAAACTGGGAAGAATATTTCTCCTTTTGAACTTGAGGTCCGAGAGAGGGGACACGTTGATCAGCCTGATAAGTGGAATAGTTGAGAATAACCAGGCTGAGGCTTTTCTTATGGAAGACGCATCCCTTCTTAAGCCTGGGCTGTTGTGGAGGGAGCAGTTTGTTTTCATGTCATGGCAGCCGTAACAACGTGTGTATTAAAGCAGTGGCGAGGGGAGGGAGACTTGTGTAGAAGCCAATCAGACTTACTTGCTTCGTTCTTTTGTTTGAAATGGGAGTTGAGCAGATATTAACAGAAAACAATGAGCATGTTCAATGCCCAGCGATTCACACTGACAAATCCTTCCCTTTTCTCTCCGTGCCTGGTGCCACACTTCAGTTTCAGGAAGAAGAAAAAAACAAATCCTACAAAGGAGCCTGTTTTGTCTAAGGTCTCGCATTCAATCCCCTTCTGGCCTCCAGTTTGGTGGATTAGCATCACGTTGCAAGAGGGACGTTCCCAGCTTTCTCTTTGGAGGCGAGCCTGTGCTCCGAGCACTCGGTGGCACGTGTTCTGCTCAACAATTCCCACGGCAAAAATGACTTAGACCTTGAGTGTTAAGCTTAGGGGTTTCTCACCGCTCTGTGATTTATTTACAGCAGTTGTTGGCTGAGGGCCAGGAGAGCTGGAACAGATTGTAAATCTACTTCCTGTCTTGACCTGATCAATAGAGGAACTTAACTCTGGAATATTTAAATAAAAGCCGACAGCTGCTATTCAAACAAGCCTCCTCCATGTTCTCTGTCCTAGCGCACCGTTCTTGTTCATGCGGGACCTGTAGATCACAGCATGAGGGGATAGTTACTCAGGCTGCTGTTTTTCTGGTAAGTTAGGATGCAGTCTGGATAAAAAGTGGCTTAGCGCTTTTACATGAAGGTAAGGCAATATAATATTGCAGGTCGTGCTGCATCAGACACTTGCCATGTACAAGAACGGATGCTCCTCCCAAAAAGCGGCAGCCTTCATCTCAAGGGTGCATGATTGGGAGTGGGGGATCTCCTTCACTGCTGCATTTCAGTCGACCTGGTTCTGCTGGAAAGCTAACTCAATGGCTAAGACCCCAGAATGTATTGCAGCCCATAGAACCCGGATTGGCTTACATGTATCACGGAGAGGTTTGGGTTCATTGGTTTTGTACAAACTCTTATTTAGAGAAATGGAACACGGTTTATTTCTTCAGAGGTGATGCTGATTAGATTAGTTAGAATTACATTAAAGGAGCGGGATAATGTGGAGTTGGGAGCTCAGGGCACCTTGTAGGTGACAAGTGGGGGCTCTTGTAAGGGAGCTGGGAGGAGAAAATGAGGGTGAAGGGGCCCTAAAGAATAAAGGGGTCTGCGACGGGCAATCGATGAGCTGGACTAGGAGTGGCTTTCCCTTCAGAATGGTCTTACTCATTTTAATTTTTATATAGCGCCCCCTGCCATGACACGCAGAGTGCGTCACATAGAATTAAATATATTGTATATTTTATTGAATATTTGTTTATCTGAATTTTGGGTCGTTTTTGATAAATTAAATATTATATTATTATTATTATTATTATAGAACTAATTAGCACAACTTTTAATCCTCACAACAAACCTATGTGGTAGGTTAGGTTCAGAGAATATTGTGACTGACCCAAGGTCACCCAGGGAATGGCTAAGGCAAGGCTTGAACCGCAGCCTTCTCCTACCTAGCCGCTACACCACACAAACTTATTCTTTCTTGTTTGTTTATTTTCATAGCTTATAACTCGCCCCCTCCTGCCCAATGGCAGCGTACAATAAATAAACAGAACATAAAAAACAATAAAAAATGCAATATAAAACCTTAAAAATTTAAACCTATGCAGCCCAAGTAACCTAGTACCCCACCCCACTTACTACGCGTCCCCCTCACCGAACGCCTGGCGAAACAGCCAGGTCTTACACCATCTGCAGAAGGAGGGGAGATCTGGAGAGAGGCAGATCTCCATGGGGAGGGAGTTCCACAGCCGAGGTGCGGTCACTGAGAATGCCCTCTCGAACGTCACCCCCCGGGCTACCCAGGGGACCGCAAGGGCCGGTCCAAGACCTGAGAGGTGAGGCAGTCCTGCAGGTACATGGGGCCCAGGCCGTATTGGGCTTTAAAGGTAATAACCAACGCCTTGAATCTGGCCCGGAAGACTCTAGGCAGTCAGCCAGCGCGGAGAGCAGAACACCGGTGTTATGTGCTCCCGGCGGCCCGTCCCCGTAAGGAGGCGGGCCGCCACATTCTGCACCAGCTGCAGCCTCGAGGTTCTCACCACGAGTAGCCCCACGTAGAGTGCGCTGCAGTAGTCCAGTCTTGATGTGATGAATACATGGCTGATGGTGGCAAGATCGGAGCCAGAGACACAAGACCGAAGACGGACCAGCTGTAACTTACAAAGCGCACTGACCACAGCCACCACCTGGCCCTCCAGGCTGAGCCGTGAGTCTAGGAGCACTCCCAGGCTCCGAACCTGAGGGACGCACCCCATCAATGACAGGGTTGCTGCAGCTGAGCCTATTCTGTGAACACTTCTGGGGGTAATTACAAATGCATATCATTGGGAAGTGGCTACGTACCTTGGTATCTGCAATGGAAATGGCAAAAGATGCTGCTCTTATTCACTGCCCGTTGCCCAGTGGGATAAGGTATAACAACATGGTGTTACGTGCCTGGAAAAGAGGCCTGACAAATCGGTCTTGAAGATCAGGTTGATTTTCTTGCAGAGGAGTCAAGCTGTTGCTGGTCTGGAGACACTTCACAAAACGACACAGCATTGTCAACTTGCTGGAAGAAAACACTGCGAGTCTCTTCTAGAAACCAGTCAGTCCGTACCCAAATGCTACTGGAAGGGCTTGCTTAATAAAGCGGGAAGCATTCGCTCTGAGACCATGGGATCTAGGCCTTTTGTTCATCTTGTCATTGCAGGTTTCTTGTAGCTGGAGGCCAAAGTATTGGGGAGGCAGCCACCAAGCTTTTTTACAGTGGTCAGTGTGGAATGTGATTAGCGGGAATAAAGGAAGTTCAGCCTGATTCTCTAAGGAACTGATTTCCCAAAGAATCTCATGGCAATTTACAGCTGCTGTCGGTTGGCTACAGACCTGAGTAGGTTCATGTAGGGAGAACAAACTTCAGACTCCAGGTGTGTTTGATCAGTGTCATTGATATACTTACACTGGCATGTTACCCAGTGACACTGTTTGATACCGCACACAGGCCTTGACTGCTCAAGCTAGGTTTTTTTTGCAGGTGTAGCACTCAGCTCCATGTCCTGAAATTTAACTGGGCAAAGGGGCAGGTGCGCTTGGTTCTAAATTTCATTTGCACAAAATAAAACTGTTTAAAGAAAATGTTTGTTGTTGTGAGGATTGAAAGTTGTGTTAATTTGTTGCGTGAAGCGCTCCCAGGTGCCAGAGCTGGGGGCGCTATATAAAAATAAATATTTATTATTTCTTTATCCAAAGTGTCCTCTGGTTCTGCTTGCAGATTTTCCAGGTATACTTCTGTGGAAGAAGATAGGTTATCTAGAGCAGGGATGGAAAAACCTCAGGTGCCCAGGGCTAGTTTTATTTGGCCTCTGGATCCAGTTCCTACTCCAAAGCACTGAAAGCCTGAGTTCAGGGGAAGGGAGCAGCGCTGAGGGCAGGCACACAAGGATAAGGGGCAGAGCCATGGTCTGGACCCTCTTCTTCCTGAGCATATACCCTCTGAGAACCCACATCCTTTATGGAGCTTGTATTAATTTTCAAAGTGGCCTGTGGGAGGGACGATTCCCCAATCCTGATCCGACTGCTTTCGACAGCAGTGTTAAATGCAAAAGCACTTCAGTGAGTTGTGATGAGCATTAATGGAAGACATTAAAGTTCTGCTCCCTGACTGCATTCGGATGGCATTTAGTGTTTGAATCGTGACATGTTTTTACTAGTGTTTAGTATTGTAGTGATACAGCTAAGTTTCCTTCTACATGAACTAAAAATGACCCTGCTGCGAGAGAGAGAGCACACAATCTGAGTATTTTCACCTTTTTATTGGTGAAGGCAAAGTGTGGTTAGGGGGAGAGAAGGGGAACCAGTTTGTAATACAGGAACTGGCTGCGTTTGTCCCAACAGTTGCAGAAAATGCATTTTAAAAAAAAACTTTGACATCTCTTAACATCGAAATCCTATCTGCACAATACCAGTTAGTCAGTTTTCAAGGGGTTGTACCAAGATTTGATGTGATCCACTCTTAATCTGATACTTCTCCCCATGATTCGGTTTAAGCAGGCAGAAGAACTTTTCAGAGAGGGTTGCAGACAAAAATGGAGGCTGGACATCAGCTTGTCTTCTGTGTGACAATGACATTCTAAGGGACAGTGGTGCCAACCCTTCCGCCCACAGCGAGCGAGGCCCCGTCATGGAACTTTCATCAAGATGTTAATGCGCATACCGGATTTATCCTCGGTTTACCCTGTGGGGTTTGAACAATCATAGTTTGTTACCATTTAGAATATTTGGCTTTTAAAAAAAAAAAACCACAAGAGGAAACAAGACTGGCAGCCTTACAAAAATGAAATAAAATAAAATAAAAAGCCAAAATGTAAATCTGGATTAGCTGCAGTTCTTGATTTGCCAAAGTGTGGGGGTGTTGCAGTTGAATTCTGTGTGCCTGGTCCTGTAGCCAAGGATGCTGCCCAAGCTGTCTACACCCCTTTCCTGCATATGGGTTACTCCCTGTATCGACACAGCAACAGCTCCGGGTGCACTATGGGCTCTTCTGGGGGAGATGAGGGACTGTGCAGCCTTCAGCACGCTGACAGTGAGACAGCACCGAGCTCCATGCAGTGCGGATTGCTACCTGCCTTAGCATCCCTGCAACTCAGCGGTGCTATCCAGTTTGCCAATAGCTGATCTAAAATGTCAACTGTGCCTAGATAGCAACTGGGTGCCCCTTTGTGTGTGTAAAAGCTC
>QEPC01002818.1:247395-268007 GCA_003113815.1 Sphenodon punctatus
CCCCCAGCCTGTCCCATTCCCCCCAGCCTATCCCGTCCCCCTCAAAACCCAGTGCCCCCTGTGATTTGTGATTTTAACTGTTCTCAAAATGTTGGCAATGTGATGCTTGTGATAAAATTGAAGTTTTGAAATCGTGAGATTTAACTGTTAGTCTTGAGGAGGCAGCATATAAGTCTAAATAAATAAATAAATAAATAAATAAATAAAACAACTCATGTTCTGGTAGTGGCATTGGTGCCAGCAGAGACCAGAGTCGCTTGCCTTGTGTATCCACAGCCAACTTGCAGTGCGTGTGCGCACCGCTCCGTGGGCAGATTATGGTCCTTGAGAAATGCTGAGGTTTGACAAATGTTATTTTTTACCTTCAGCGGATTTAACATGCCACTTGGAGAATAGACTGGTTTGCTGGTGCAGGGCTAGAACTTCCAAGTGGTTCTTCACTGCTGGTCTGGGTGGAGCTTGTGAGGGAACGCTATCGTTTTCTTTGACCTTTTCTGTTGTCTGTCTCGGAGCCCTTCCAGGCTGGGCATGTGCACGTGCGCTAAAATGTGACTAGGATTGTAGAGTCTTTTTACTCTGGCTACCTGGGGATGTTCCATAGCGGTGCAGAAAGGTGAATCTTATAGCAATGTACGCTGTATGCAATTTGAAATGTTTTAAATAATGCTGCTTCTTGTTAGCAAGGTTTGCGTCTTATGCGTTGCTGGCATTAACTGGGCGGGAAGAGGCGACAGGGAAGAGGGGGTGAAAATCAGGTTTCTGTCTTTTATGCAGCTTTATACCATGTTTCTTTTTTTGGGGGGGGGGGGGGGAGAAGGGGGATTCCTGTACAGTGCAATTGTAACGTGTAATCTGACTCTGGATGCTGCAGCTAGTTTGTTGGGGCCCCGAGGTTATGTGCGTGTTAAATATGGGATCCGGTTTTTAAAAAAATCCTGCTATGGTGCTACCACTCTTGGAGAGAGTGATCTTGCTGGAGTCCCATCCACTGAACGGATGGGATGTTAGTAGGATGGCTCTCTCTGTCTCCACATGGCAGTGTTTTGCACAGCAGCAAGGAGTTCCCAGTGTTAACGGATGTTCTCATCATCAGATACTAACCTTTATCACTCCTAGCCGCTGGAGTTTGTATATTTAGAAGCTGTCAGCAGGCGCCGCCCCATCCCTTAAGCTCCGCCCACTTTGGGTTTTTGGAGCGCTAACTGTGGCTTGAGCCCGCCCGGGCCCTTCTCAACCTTGCTACGCCCCTGCCCTTGAGCTTGGAAGAACCCAGCTGCATTGAGTCTTCTTTTGGGTCGTTCCCAACACTACCAGGTTCGATGCCCCTTCCCCCCCCCCCCCCGTTAACCATACCCGAAAGCGCACACGTACCTAGTCCCGATGTCCTGTCTATGCTTTAACAAGGCTTGATTTGCCATTTCCGGGGTTGCAAACTGCACAAAAGCTTCTCCTGTTTTTCTTCCTCTCTGGTCCATGACAAATATAATGTCCACTATTGCCAAACCTTGAAATAAAAAGCATTTTCAACGCTAGTTACTGTTCCTTGACAGTGGCACCCCCTCCCCACACACACACTTTTTTCCAATAGTTTCAAGTGTAAAATATTAAAGTAAGTTAAAGAATGATCAGCCACCCTGAGCCTAAGGGATAGAGTGAGATTAAAAAAAAATCTAAACCAACAAATAAAACCACCCCAAATGCCATAAACACCAGTGGATCAAGCAGTGAACGGCTTTTGCTCTCATCCCTGATGCATCCTACTGATTTATACATAATGTTTTCTTTCCCGTCATCCTCGGAGCCCTAGGTCTTCATCTGTCTCCAAGGTGCGCAAGAAGAAAATAAGGGATAATTGAATGAGTGTTCTAGACTTCCCCATCTCCTGGAATTTTGGGGGAGGGGGGAAGGGAGGACAGGAAAAAGGGAGACCCAGAGATGGATCAATGTGAAGTGCTCAGTAGAGAACGATCAGGTTTTGAACATCTACAATCGGAGTGCGGAGGCCAGCTTGGGCATCAAAAAAGAGTCTACCACCACAAACAGATTAGGAAGATCATGTAAGGGGGGGAGGGGGGGAAGCAGACTTATGGCACCCGTGGTCTATTTTAGCCAGGCGTCAGCCTCAAGTCCTTGGCCGGGACCCCCATCCTGCTGGCTCTGCCACTTGAGACCTGAACTCTCCAGGACCGTCTCGGGAGTGGAGAGGAGCCCTCCCCTAGCTGGTTCTGTCCCACAAGTCACTCCCTGGGGTGCTGGTCTTGCTCTCCCTCCGAGGCCGATCATTCCTCCTCACACTGATCTACTGGAGACTAGTCTGAAATCTACCAGAAGAGCCGGATCCATCTCATGGCCTGAAGTACAGAAACCTTTACTCCCCCTCAATCCATGTAACTAAAACTATGCAGATCACTTGCTTTTGTGGAGTTAGGCTCTTCTGGATCCCTTATACAACCACATTGCCATATTTCAATATAGGAAATACAGGAATCACTCATTCTCGGTGCAAAATTTGTATAGTGTGTTTCACCAGTGAACTTTTATATTCAATCTTGAAAAAAATCAAGATAAAATTTTAAAAACTGAGTTTTCAGAACTGGCCGTTGAAAACCAAAGGCCTTCGTATGCGTTAAACATCACAAAAAAGCAGAACAACACTTCCCGTTAGGCACATCCCCTCAGCTGTCAAGTCTACTGTTCTTCTCAGTGTCCCCAAATAATGTCTTTTTAACCCAGTCAGTATAGGCCTCACCGCCATCTGATTAATAGATGTCTGACGCCACAATTTTGGAACTCCCTTCCCTTGGAGGTTAGTCTAAACCCAAGCCTGCTCATCTTCTGGAGGCAACGCAAGACCTGTGTGTTTGGCCAGGTGTTTGGCAAGCTGGGATAGGAAGGGTTGTGGGTTAGGGGATTTTACTTGGGGATTTTAATGAGAGGTTTGGGGTGGGTTTTTTAAAAAAAATGTTTTAATGCATTGTAACCTGCCCTGAGCCTTAATAGGAAGGGCAAGCTAGAAGTAAATAAATTACCTTGACACTACATCTAACAACAAATACAAATTCAGTTATCTTAGGCAGTACAGAACACCATGAAAGGAGACCATGTTATTCAAATGCAGTTTAAAAAATGTATAAATCAGAGCTTCAAATCTTTAGATCTGCATCAGACTTTAAAGCTACCATAAGGGGAAAGTCTGACTGGGATCTAATCTCTGTCCTACCCAACTCCATTTAAAAAAAACCCAAAATACATTGGGATGCGTACTGGAATCAGAGCCAGAAAAGGAGAATCTGATTGGTTCAGCTTTCCTCAGAGATCCTAATTTTCTGTGCCAGCCTCAGAGCCTTTCCCATCAGGCCACCAGCTTTTCATTGTTATTCGACGGAAAAATCAACGCTTTGCGGGAAAGAGTTTCTGAAGAAAAGAATTCCTGTAAGATTCATGTTGGCCCATTGGCCTATCGCAGAGAGCCACATGCATTGACATGACCTCGTAGACAGCGTGGTGAGAAATCCACAAGCTACAGCTGAGAATTTCTGCAAAAAGCTTAAAAATAAGCTTTTTTTAAAAAGGAGTTGTTTTTGCTGAGAAGAGTCACCTGAAAAGAACTCCGAGACGTCTGTGATGGTGCAACCGTACGGAAGGCCCCGCAGGCGCACGACTCCATCGTTAGCTGCCGCCGCCACCGCACTGCTGACCTGCAGTCTCTTCAATAAGGCTTCCACGTCTTCGTTATGGACTTCAAACACTGCCAAGACAAAAGGAGGAAACCAGGTTATTTTAAACGCAACAGCAGGGAAGCCATCCTGAAAAAGCCATTTCTAGTTCCTGAATCCACTTCCTACCCCAAATGCTGAAAGACTGAGCTTGAGGCAAGGGACTGGAGAGGAGGGATTGCACACAAGGATAGGAGACAGATTCATGATCTGCACCTTCCTATTCTTGAATCCACCCCTTAAGCATCCCCCACTTCTGTGTGGCTCTTGGAGCTAACTTTCTAAGCGGCCCCTGGGAAGGAAAAGAGAATTGGTCACCTACCTTGGTGAATTCTTTTCATCCTCCGGCTGGGTAGCTCTACCTTGACTGGCAGGAGGCAGAAGAATCAGAAGTCCTTTACTGCACATGCGCCTCCTGCGATACCCTCCTCACGCATGACAGTCCATTCCAAAGCACAGGACCGGCAGAGTTGTGTTGACCACCACAACACCCAAGAGGCTGTTTTAGGCCTAACTGGAAAAAGCCATCTATAAAACTAGGTTATAAACTTGTGATACAGGAAGGGGAAATCCAAACAGGATCCTTATCCACTATACACCTAGAACAGGTAACAATTCCCTTTTTTCCGATCTGTCTCTGGGTGGGTCCGGAGGACTATCTGCGTAGCAGAGGAGAAAAGAATTCACCAAGGCCTCCTTCTGAAGAGCCGGAGACCTCGATCCTCCCTGGTGGTTTACATAGGCCTTTGCCGTTATATTGTCCATGTAAATGAGGACATGCGCCCCCTGGAGGAGAGGAGACATTTGCTGTAGTGCAAGGCGGATGGCCCTGAGCTCTAAGAAGTTTATGGGTCTCGAGCGATCCTTCGTGGACCAGCAGCCCTGAACGTATTTCCCATCCATGTGAGCCCCCCAGCCTCCGAGACTGGTGTCGGAAGTCACTATCTTTCGACTGGGCTCTGTTAGAGGTACTCCTTATGTGGAAATAGTTGGATCTAACCACCAAGACATGGAGGACTTTATGTGGATGGGAATTGGAACCCAAGGGTTTCCTCCTAGGGTAAGTTCCCTTTGGAAAGGCCGCAGCAGCTGTTGCAAGGGTCTTAGGTTGCAACGTGCCCACTGGACCTGCCAAGAGCATGAGACCATCAGCCCCAGCAATCTCGCTAGAGACTTCAGTCTCAGTTGCTGGCTGGCCTGCACCAGGCGAACCAGAGACCAAACTTTCTCCTGTCTCTGCTCTGGCACAAACACGGTGTCTAAGGAAGTATCTATGAGAACTCCCAGATGCTCCAGCCTGCGAGTTGGGATTAGGTTGCTCTTGGCTAGGTTTGTCACAAAGCCGTGTGCCTCGAGGTATGCGATTAATCTGGACACATCCCTGACATCCCTCTCCTGAGACATGGCCCTGATAAGGATATCGTCCAGGAAGGGAAAACACATGAATCCCCTCCTTGCGGAGATTCGCTATCAGGGTGATGAGGACCTTGGTAAAGGTTCTCGGAGCTGAAGAGAGGCCGAAGGGGAGGGCCCTGAATTGCCAATGGTTCCTGCTGAATGTGCATCGGAGCCACTGCTTGTGGGCAGGGAGAATGGGGATGTGTAAATAGGCCGCCTTCAGATGTAAGGAGGTTAGCCAATCTCCCTTGGATAGGCTTTGACAAATTGAAGTGACCAATTCCATTTGAATTTTCGAACTTTTATCCATTTGTTTAGTAGCTTTAAGTCTAATACAGCCCTCCATTGTCCCGTCATCTTTGGAACCAAAAAGATTATAGAATATAGACTGCTTATCTCTGATGACATCGCAGCCACTTTTTCAGGGCTTTTGGAAACTGGGGAAGGAAGGAATATGCTCCTCCTCGGAGCTCTAGGGCGTAGCCGTATCCTACAATCTGCAAGACCTAGGCGTCTGTGATTGCACATTCCCAAGCCCTGTAAAAAAATTACAGCCTTCCCCCTATGTTTCCCTCCCCTGCAAGCCATGCCTGCTTGGCTGACTGGGGGTTAGCAGGTTCTCGCTGCCTGCCACGGTCAGGCCTGCGCTGGCGCTGTCCCCGGAACCAAAATGGCTGTCTGGTATATTCCCTCTCTGTAGACTGGTTGTGTTTGCGAAAAGGAGCCATAAGGACCCCCAAATTTAAAAGCTGGAGCTCGAAAAGGCCTTTTCTTTGCTCCAAATTGCTTAGTCTTAGCCTTGTCATTCGCTTCTGTCAAGACCTTATCCAAGCAAGTGCCGAAAAGTTGACAACCCTTATAAGGGCCTTCTACCAACAGAGACTTTGCAGTGGAATCCCCCTGCCAGGACCTCAACCAGACCCGCCTTCTAGCCACAACTGACAAAGAAACTGCCCGAGCTGACCAGGACAGGGCGTCTGTAGTAGTATCAAGTCAGTAGGGCAATAGCCAACATGACGCGAGAGGAAAGAACCCTGGAACTCTTCTCTGAAATGTCAGAAGACTGAATCTCTTGCAGACATGCCAAGTTGGCCCTGGCTACATAGGACAAAAATATTTATACGCAGGGAATTGGAGGCGGCATCTAACCCTTTTCGGAGGGCTCCCTCGATGGCCCTATCTGATGAGTCTTTTGGGAAACAATCCCCTTCTGTGGGAAAAACCGTCTGTCTCGCCAGAGAGGCAGCGGCTGCATCCACCTTGAGATTCTTGAACAAGCCCTCTTTTTTCCTAGAAAAGGTATAAAGCGTTTCTTGGGCCTTGTTCATTCTACATGACTTAGCTGGAAGTTTCCATTCTGCCAAGACTAGCTTCTCAAAAGCCCTGTCCAGCGGCACTCCAGCATCCCTGCCTAACACAGAGGGAATTAGCCGACATTCATCCTCCTCCCAAACGGATGACGGATCCTTTTTTGATTTCTCCTCCAGGGAAAGTTTTAATAACTTGCATCATCAACTCCTCCCTGAAATTTAGTGGAAATTGTCTTTCCTGGTCTGTTTGAGAGAGTGGCCTCTTGCCATTCTCCCTCTTCCAGCTCAGAGGGATGAGACTCTGAGTCGAGATCGGAGTTTGAATGTAGGGCCTGCATAGCAGCTGCTGCAGCCATACTTCCCTCTCCTTCCCCTGCTGAGCTAGTGTGGTCAGAGGACTGAGGAGAGTTCAGAAGGCGGGAAATAGTGCCTCCTGTGGCCCGCTGGGATTTTCCCGCTCTTTTAAACTGCCTCTTCTTAGGCAGTGCAGCCTTCTCCCCCACTTGGGCCAGTTTTCGCTTTTTTCCTTGCTTCTCGCAAAGAGATGGGAGAGAATTTAAGATCTTCTCCATATTATTATTTAAAGTCTTAAAAGCCTCATTCTGGGCGTCCCAACCTGCCGGGGTGGTAAACACAGAGACTGCCGGTGGCTCCCCTCGTTTCTTCTGTCTCTGCACGGAGTCCTGCGGGGAAATAAGGCATCCACATAAACAGCCTACTGGCCTTTAAGGCTAGAAGCCCTACTCCTCTCTGGAAAAAAAAAAGGGGGGGGGGAGGAAGGACTGTGGCTGAAGGGCTTTCTTCCCCGGCATGAGCTCTACCGGGAAGCACCCCAGCGAGCGTGGCGGCTTACCTCCGTCCTGGAGGTGCTTTCCATGGCTGCTTTCCCGTTCTCCAGCCACTGCTGCAGCGGAGAGGACAGGAAACTCCCACCGGTCTCCTCTCTTCGCTGTGAAGGAGCCAGGGTGAACAGCCTTACTGCGGCTGCAGAAGACTGTTCCGGACGGAGGAGGAAGCCCGCTCGATGTCCCTTGCACCGGGCTTCTCCTTGCTCCCAGGCTGCTGTGAAGGAGTCGGCCGGGCTATTCGCGCCGCTGCCAATGGCTCCGGCCAAGACAGTGGAAACCCCTTTGGCCCTGTCAACTCTAACTCTGCTTTTCTTCTTCTTCTTTTTTTTTTTCCCCCCCAAGAGCTCGCACCAGTTGTTTCCGCCAGTCCAAGGCAGAAGAAAAAACTGTCATGCGTGAGGAGGGTAGTGCGGGAGGCGCATGCGCAGTAAAGGACTTCCAATTCTTCTGCCTCCTGCCTGTCAAGGTAGAGCTACCCAGCCGGAGGACTGTCTGCGGCAGGGGGAGAAAAGGTTCCCCATCCTTCTCTCAATGGCTTTTGGCTGGAGCTAGACAACTTTTTTTATTTTACCTTGATTTTGTGAGAGGCTTAAAAATGGTTTGATTTGTTGTTGTTTTTTTAAAAAAACCAAACCTTTTTATTAAGGCACATAATAGAAATACATCAGCTGTAATATGCATCCTAGACGTTGAGCATTACTTAAATCAGAATTCACAGCTTAACATCTTGTGTTAATCAGTATACAATATTATCCAAATTATAAATACATTCTTGTTTATTCTTAGTATTCAAACACACCCGGTCAGATCCTAGGGAACCCCTCCTCCCTGAAAGGGATTAACACCCCCCGCCCCTCCAACTACTCAGTAACCCAGAATTTCAATATTAAGCCTGGGTGATTTTCCTGTTTTTGAGGCTTGTGGTGGTTAATTTGTTTGCTTGGGTGTGTTTTTTATGTTTTTGGACCTGCTGAATCCAAATTGTCTGTACACTTTAGATTTCTCCCTTAAACCGCCATGGTGGCCAAGATGGCTGTCACCAACACCCTACCCGCATAAACTCAGCTCTTGAAGCCACGCTGTTGAACTGATTTGGATGAAATTTTGGGTGCAAGCTAATATTAGACCTCTCTCTTATCCCAAAGCTTTTTAGAGGCTTATGTTGAAAATTACAAAATCGCAGCCTATTGAAATTTATTTTGGGCAACAGCAAAAAGCTTACTTACTATATTAATTAAACTGACCGAGGTACTCGTAGAACATTGAATGACGCATAGTTTGATGTGCAAACCAGCCTTCTGTGACATTGTGACACTGAGAAAATGGAAATTTAACAATCCAAAATGGCCACCAAAATCACAACTTCTTAATTAAAACTGAGATATACACTATTTTGTAAGCAGAATACCAATTAAAGTTTTAGAACTAAAGAAATGGAATATGATATTACCTTAGAACAACCTTTACTACTTCTGGTTCTTTTTTAAAGTAGACCTTTATATCTGTTTCTATATCAGCACATATCTTCAATACGTCTACTGAAGGTAGTCAAATGCACGATATGATTAAAAGTAATGAAAAGTGCCAGTGTTTTGTAGAAAGCAGTTTCACTTGACAGTTTTTCTTTAGCAAAACATTAGATTTTAAAAACAGAAGATTTGAGAACACCTAATTCAATAAATGCAAGATCGGGTTTCTGTACGTGTTACGGTGGTATCACGGATTCCTCATGGTGGTTTCATTTTTCACTAGTACTGATGTGGAATTTCTAGAGGGATTTTTTTTTTTAACCACAAATGAGTGTTCCAGTGTGATGATCTCCCTTATGTAATCTATACCACCCTCTCCTCCAGGACCCTCTAAAGAGGGCAATTGGTTTACTTACCGGTGAATTGCCCTTCTGGGTAATGTGCAGGATGGGAGCTCTTTTGCCTGGGATGATCCCTGCCTAGGCCAGTAGGAGGCAGACTGAAGTAAAGTTGTGACTGGCCGTGAGTAGAGGGGGTCTATGCCTCCCACGTGCCAGTTTTTCTCAAAGCAATCAAAACTCTGTAAATGTCTACACAAGCTAGATTAATTCTATAAAGAAACCAAAACTGAGTAACCAACTGGAATTCCAACATGGAGAGAGAAGACCTCAATCCCTACACTGAAGGTTGAACCCCCGAAGTCCCAACCACCACTCATGGATCCCTTGATCCCCGCGTAGCGGGAGGGCCGAGCTCCCGTCCTGCACATTACCCAGAAGGGCAATTCACCGGTAAAGTAAGCCAATTGCCCTTTCTCCTGGGATGGGCAGGACGGGAGCTCTTTAGCTTGGGACTTACCAGAGCAGTATAGAGTAGGGAGGGAAACAGGGGATCAAGCTCACTCGAGTATGGCCTGAAGAACCCGGCGGCCAAAGGCCGCATCAGCCGAGTCCATCAAGTCCACCCTATAATGACGAGTGAAAGAATGGGGGTTCGCTCATGTAGCTGCCCTACAAATTTCTAAATAGGTAGCTCTAGCAGAAAAGGCTAGAGGCAGCTGCCCCCTGGGTGAAGTTGGGGAGAATAGACAGAGGCTGAATGACCCCAGAGGCATTGTATGCCTCCGAAATGCACGCCGTAATCCAATCTCCGATTGCTGGATGAGAGGCCTTATGACCCCTCTTCCGAATAGTGAATTCCAGCAAAAGGGCAGAAGACTTCCGAAAAAGGGCAGTCCTCTGAATGTAAATTTTTAGGGCCCTTCGAAGATCTAATGAGTGCCACTTCCTTTCTAATCTATGGATGGGCTTGGGACAGAAGGATAATTTCCTCCTGTCTGTGGAACAGGGAATTCACCTTAGGCACAAAGGCTGGGTCAAGGTGCAGCACAACCGAATTGGGCTTAAAAATACAGAACGAAGGGTTAATGGACAGAGCCCCTGGCTCAGAGACCCGTCTAGCAGAGGTAATTGCAATTAAAAAGGTCACCTTAATGGTAAGGAAAAAAAGAGAAACGGAGTCCAAGGGCTCGAAGGGAGGCTCGGTGAGAGCATTCAAAACCAGATTGAGTCGCCAGGAGGGGAAAGGGTGAACCACAGGGGGAGCCAGAGCCCTAGCTCCTTGCAAAAATTGTCTAATATGGGGGTGGCCTGAGATACCCCTCCCTCTAATGGTAGCTAGAGTCTTGTTGAGGGCTGCCACCTGACGGGTGAGTGCACTAGCTCAGAGAGCCTTATCTAGGCCCATTTGGAAGAACTGTAAAATGTCAGTAGTTTCCGGTTTCTTGGGAGCCACCTGATGCTCTGAACACCAGGTTACAAAGACCCAAGTAGACTGGTAGAGACGAATTGTAGGAAGGCGTCTGGAGGAAAGAAAAGTGTTTAGCATGGCGTCCGAGTAGCCCAAGCCCTTCAGGGCCTCGTGCTCAAGAGCCACCCCGTCAGTTGGAGAAACTCTGGGCTGTTGTACATGATTGGGCCCTGAGACAACAGGTCTGGATCCGGGTCTAGGACGAGCGGATCCAGACGTGACAAGTTCACGAGATCAGCAAACCAGGGGTGCCGTGGCCATCTGGGGGCTACGAGGATTACCACTGCCTGTTCCCAACGGATCTTGGCGATTACATTGCTGAGAATCAGGAATGCATATAGGAGACCCCGAGGCCACCAAACGTTGAGGGCATCCACTGCTTCCACTTGAGGGGAGCGGAACCGGGCGAAGAACCTTGTGCATTTGGTATTCCGGCTCGACGCAAAGAGGTCCATTATAGGGTGCCCAAAGAGGTTGCATATCCAGAGAAACGCCTTTGGGGAGAGGCCACTCCCCCGGATCCACCTGCCTGTGGCTGGAGGCCTCCCTGTGCAGGGCTGGGGCCCGAGAGCCCCCTTGGTTGCGAATGTACGCCATCGCTGAGGTGTTGTCCGTCATGACTAGAAGATGAGAGCCCTTTATCCTGGGCGCAAAGTGGAGAAGTGCCAGATGAATGGCTCTGAGCTCCATCCAATTCATAGAGTGATTCCGGTCCCGTGCTTGCCAAGTGCCCTGGATGTATTCGCCATTCATGTGTGCCCCCCAGCCCAGGAGGCTGGCGTCGGACGTTATGATCATCTGCACCAGATCAGTCAGAGGGACGCTGTTGACGAACTGCTGCGAGGAGACCCACCAGAGAAGGGAGTTGAGGACCTGCCGGGTGGGAGATAGCCACATCCTGGTCTTCTACTTAATCTGGTGCTGGCGGAGAAACGACTGGAGGGGACGGATATGATGCCGGGCCCAAGTCAGGTGATGTATGCAGGAGACCAGGAGCCCCTGCGTTGATGCCAGGTGTGAGAGCGATACCCGACGGTGAAAGAGGGTGTGCTCTATTAGAGTCCGAATCCTGCAGTGGCAGGCCTCTGAAAGGAAGATGCGATCTGCACGGGTATCGATGACCACTCCGAGGTGTTTTATGCACCGTGTGGGGAGAAGGAGGCTCTTTTCCTCATTTATGACAAACCCATGCTGCGTGAGGGTCCGTAAGGTGGACTGCACCGCCACCGCCCGGATTTGCATAGGAGCCAGTACTAGAATGTCGTCGATACAGGGATGCAGCGTGACTCCTCACCCAGAGACTGGCAATCAAGGGCACTAGAATTTTCGTGAAGGTCCGGGGTGCTGTGGCAAGGCCAAAGGGCAGCACCCGGAACTACCAGTGGTGAGAGGCGTACTGAAAGCGAAGCCATTTGCGATGAAGCGGCCTGATGGGAACGTGCAAATAAGCGTCACACAGATCTATTGACGCAAGCCACTCCCCCCGCTGAATGGACCTGATGATGGACGCCAAGGTCGATCTTGAACTTTTTAAAGCATACGAACTTGTTGAAAGGCTTGAGGTCTAGAATGGCTCGCCACTGGCCTGATCTCTTTGTGAACAAGAACAAGATCGAGATAGTCCTAGGCCTTGCTGAGCAGGAGGAACTGGTTCGATGGCTCGAATGTCTGCTAGACGGCCGATCTCTGCTTCCATTGTGGCCTGTTTCAGCGTGTCTCGTATAGGAGGGGATACCCGATAGAGCTGCTTTGGGGAGTATTGAAACTCTACCGCGTATCCACAAGATACGGTGTCGAGTACCCAGGAGTCAGAGGTGGTGTTGTGCCAGGAAGGGGAGAACACTAAGACGAGCTCCTACCGGAAGATGGTTGACTGATGCCTGCAGCTTGGCAAGAGGGGCCTGGTCAGGAATCCTGCTTCGGCTGATGGGACGAAGAGACGGTCCTGCGGACCCTTTGGCCAGAGGGAAACCTACTGCCCCTACGGCCCCGGCCTCTGGATCACCTGCCGGGCCCGGGAGATCCAGAAAGAACTGCTCCAGTTCTTGTCAGTCCTCCCTGGAAAGGGAGAAGGAAAGGACCTGTTAAAGCCTCGGGCCCGCCTGGAATTAGAGAACTGCTGGAGTGACAACCTCGTATCTTTGTCACTGGCGCCTTTAAGGACCTGGTCAAGATTAGCTCCGAAGAGTTTTCCCCCCCTGAACGGACCTGAGACCAGGAGGTTCTTAGCATGGTTATCAGCTCTCCCAAGATCTCAACCATAGATGGCGCCTGGCAGAAACGTTAGCGGCCATAGCGCGGGAGGCCCAAGCCACAGCGTCAGTAGAGGCTGTGGTGATAGAAGAGGTAGCCAGGGGGATATTTTTTGAAAGCTTATGGGTCAAGCTTGAACCACTTCAGAATGGCCCTGGCGCAGTAGGATGACGCCAGGGACATACATAGCGTGGCCGATACCGCCTCATAGGCACGGCGAAGTGCAGTTTCCACCCCTCTATCAGTAGGGTTCTTTGGGTACACATCCCCTTCAGAAGGGAAGATGGACTTACGTGCCAGAGAGGCTGCGGCTGCATCGACCTTGGGGACCGCGAAGAACTGCTCCTTGCTCTTGGAAAAGGAAGAGAGTCTGCTGGGTTTTATTCAACCTCAGAGTCTTGCTTGGATGGGCCCGCTCATTGGCGACAATCCTCTCGAAGGCCCTATCCAACATGATCCCCCTATCTGTGGCAGTGGGTTTGGGGATGTACTCCCTCTCCGACTCGTCATCAGAGGAGTCTGAAGGGTTGTCCTTAGCAGACTTAGCGACCAGACCCAAGACACTCTGAACCCTAGTGAAGGGTTTAGCTTTGTGGGACCCCGGGAATTCACAATCCTGCTCACTGCATGTAGAAAGGGGAGCAGGAAGGGGCGCGGAATCGTCTTGGCCGTCCTGATCACCCCCCTGGTCTGAAACTGCCCCCTCCTCGGCATCGCCCTGCTCGGAGAGAGACTTGGCTCCGGAGGAGTCCTGTCCTCTATCAGCGGGTGCTGCCCCCTCTCTAGAGGGGGTCTGTCTAGATCGAGTATCTGTCTGGGTGCCCCCTGTGGAGGGAGGGCAGAGGGTTCCTCGTCATCCAAGGAGGAACCAATTTGCTCCAATAAGGCAGGCTCTGCAGGTCTCCTGCGTTTGCGGGCTGGGTGTTTGACCTTGCCCGCTTGTTTGGATTGTCCTTTACCCCCCCGAGACAAGAGGGGACTGGGGTCTCTTTCTCGACCTGGGCCTGTCTCTGTGCTGTAGAGAATCCAGTGCAGAGAATCTTATTTAAGGCCTCGAGCTGTAATAGCTCGATTTGGGAGAGGCCTGTCCTGCTGGATCCCTCTGAGGGAGAGCCAGAGGGAGGGGGGCCTGAGTGCCCCGCGCTGTGGTCACTACCCGAGCTTGGGTGACTGGGGCCATATCCAGAGGAAAGGTGGGGGGGAGGTTACTCACCCTGTCAGCAGTTCAGGCGGACCCCCAATCTAGGAATGGCTAATTGTAGAACTCCGTGCAGGGTACTGGCCGCCCGTCAGAGAGAGGCTGGCCAGGAACTGCAAAGCCCCTCCCGCACGAACGGGGGGGAAGGGCAAAGAAGGCTGCGGGCCCAGCAAAACAAAAATTGCAAAATTTAAAATGGCAACTCCCCGTGCCCAAAATGGCCTGACTGGGACACAAGCAGGCAAAATGGCAGAGCACACGAAAAATAAACTGCTTCAAGCCGCGGCGGAGCCACAAGCGGGAAAAGATGGCGCCGCCTGTCTCAAAGGAAAAACCCCTCGGCCGCTCAAACCGCGGCGGGGGAAGAGTGCTCAGGGCCGAGGGAGCGAAGCTCCAAGAAACGCAGCCACACCATCCTGGTCTGTGAGGCGCTGAATGCCAGCCTCCCTGCCTCGGGCGGCAACGCAACCCAGGAGCAGGAGCCCGCGTTCGGGCTAGGACGGAGGCGGGACCGTGGAAGCAAGCGAGGTGCCCGAAGGGACCCTGCTGCGCCCGCCCTTCCCAGGACTCTGCGCCCGAAGGAACCGATCCAGGGGAGCCTAGGTGCCAAAGGGAAGAGATAAACAACAACCTCCCCCTCAACGCTATCAAAAGGAAAAAAGGGAAAAAACAAAAACTTGGGAGCTCTAAACAGAGGGAGAGCTCCCCAGTCTACCTCCTAACGGCTGAGAGGCAGAGAAACAACTGGCAAGTGGGAGGGATGGACCCCCTGTACTCACGACCAGTCACAACTTTACTTCAGTCTGCCTCCTACTGGCCTAGGTGGGGATCATCCCAGGCGAAAGAGCTCCTGTCCTGCACATCCCAGGAGAAGGTGGTACTAACACGTGGTAGCTTCCCCTCCCTACCGCACAGCTAAAGGATTATAAGCTACAATATACAACTCTGGAGATACACTGCGTTGTCTGTCTCTACCTCACATCACATCTGAACAAGGCTGAAAAAGCAAACAGTTATAAAACAGTTTCCGAAGTGCCCAGCCAAAAGGGCATTAGTGACATTTAAAAATAAGTAAATCGCGGTCTCGGAACGATGTGGTCATTGCCTCCAGCGTTTCAGAAACTAAGATGGCTGGTTGACAGTGGGAAGGGATGGTGGTGGCTTCCACCTTTACTAGGACAGACTAGTTGTCATCTATAAATGTTTTACTTGTAATTTATAACAGTAATGTTAAGCGGCCTCTGCAGGATGTTTGCTTCCAGAAATTAAGATCCATGACTTCAGGACAGGAAAACCAGTCACTAGCTAGATTTTACATTTATAAACCTGTATTCTCCACCTTTAGCCTATTTCCCACGATCTATGCATCTTTAGTTTCGGTTTCAAATATTCTCTGCTTCTCATGCTACACGAGCCAGCTAAATTGGGATAAAAAACATACCTTCTATGTAGCGTTGCCCCATGTACTTCCGGTGTTTATCCAAGGCATTCAGCACATCCTGCTCTGATTCTAACTCAATCAGTGCGTCTCCTCTGCGCCTGCCATCTCGGTTTAACAGGAAATGTATGCCTCTCGCGCCATTTCGAATTTTGCAGTCTGAAAGTTCATTAAGCACAAGATGCAGGTAGTTAGTTAGTTAATTAAGGGGATTGGCTTTCGCCATAACCCCAACCATATGCAGGTAATGAAATCACCTCCAAGATGGACAAGATCCGCCTCAACATCGCTTCCCACTCCTCTCTTCCCACTCCCACCCCTCTCCCCCCTCCTTCTCTCATGTCCTCCTTCTCCCCTGCCTCCCTTAAGGAAATCTCCTCTCTGCTCTCCTCCTCCAACCCTTACACTTGCCCCCTTGATCCCATTCCTTCCCGCCTCCTCACCTCCATTACTCCTACTGTCGCCCCTTCCTTCCTGCACATCATCAACCTCTCCCTCTCTACTGGCTCTTTCCCTTCTGCCTTCAAACATGCCACAGTCTCTCCTATTCTCAAAAAGTCCACTCTTGACCCCTCTGACCCTTCTAGCTATCGTCCTGTCTCACTCCTTCCTTTTGCTTCCAAGCTGCTTGAACGTGTTGTCTACTCCCGCTGCCTTGACTTCCTATCCTCCAACTCCTCCCTTGACCCCCTCCAATCTGGCTTCCGCCCCCTTCATTCTACTGAAACTGCTCTCGCTAAGATCACCAACGATCTTCTGGTGGCTAAATCTAAACGTCTCTATTCCATTCTTGTCCTCCTTGATCTCTCTGCTGCCTTCGATACTGTTGACCACTCACTCTTGCTGGATTCCCTTCACTCCCTTGGCTTTTGTGGCTCTGTCCATAACTGGTTCTCCTCCTACCTCTCTGACCGCTCCTTTAATGTGTCTCTCTCCAACTCCACCTCCTCCTCCTTCCCCCTCTCAGTTGGTGTTCCTCAAGGCTCTGTTCTTGGCCCTCTCCTCTTCTCGATCTATACCTCATCCTTAGGCAAACTCATTGCCTCCCATGGCTTCCAATACCACCTCTATGCTGATGACACTCAACTCTATCTCTCTACTCCCTCTCTCTCTCCCTCTGTTCAAGCTCGTCTCATCAACTGTCTCTCTGACATCTCTACCTGGATGTCTCAACGTCAACTCAAACTCAACATGGCTAAAACTGAACTCCTTATCTTCCCCCCTCATCCTTCCTCTCCTTCCTCACTGTCAATAACTATTGATGGAGTCACCATCCTGCCTGTCCCCCAAGCCCGTAGCCTAGGCTTCATCTTTGACTCAGCCCTTTCTTTTAAACCCTACATTGACTCTGTTGCTAAATCCTGTCGCTTCTCCCTCCATAACATTGCTAAGATTCGCCCTTTTCTCTCTGTCTCGTCTGCCAAAACTCTTGTTCATGCTCTGGTCATCTCTCGCCTCGATTACTGTAACCTCCTTCTCACTGGCCTTCCCCGGTCTCACCTTTCTCCCCTCATCTCTGTCCAAAACTCTGCTGCCAGGGTCATCTACCTCGCCAGTCGCTTCGACCATGTGCAGCCCCTCCTCTCTTCGCTTCACTGGCTTCCCCTTCCTGAACGAATCCTGCACAAGCTCCTAGTCTTCACCTATAAAGCTCTTCACAACCTTGCTCCCCCCTACCTCTCTGCACTTATCGCCCTCCATACTCCAGCCCGTGCACTTCGCTCCTCCTCTGTCCCTTCTCTCACCCTTCCACGCCTTCCCTGCTCCCCTAAGCGCCTTCGTCCCTTCTCACTTGCTGCCCCCCATGCCTGGAACTCCCTCCCTGTCCACATCCGCCTTGCCCCCTCCCTTCATACCTTCAAATCTCTCCTTAAAACTCACCTCTTTCGCTCTGCTCTGTCTGACTCTTTATCCTGCTGAGCCACTATTCCTATACCTACGATCGGTTTACCCTTATCCTTGCAACATGGACCTGCCTGCTGTCATTCTCATCGTAACCAAGCCAAGTACGTGCACTTGAGACCTCGCATCTTCATGAATGTTAGACCCCTTGTCTCTCCCTCTGTTCCCCTTCCTAAGTCTCTCCCCCAGCTCCTGTCTCTCAGATTGTAAGCCCTAGGGGCAGGGACCGTGTCTATTGTATTACTTTGTAAAGTGCCAGGTACACTGCTGGCGCTATATAAATGTTTGTTAATAATAATAATAAATGTAAGACGTGTATATACATAAAATAATAATAATAGTAATATGGGCTTGTTCAGGTAATTGCTTACTTCAGAGGTAACTGCCCCTATGCTGATTTAACCCCCACCCTGACCCTGTGTTCACACAAACAGAAAAGCAACACATGGTGTGGCAAGCCCTGGTATGTACTCATGATCAAAGAGCAAAACACACTGGAATAGGGAAAAGGGAGTGTAAGTGTCTGTGTGAAGAAAGGAAAGGTATTAATGAGGCAAGCTAACTCATTTAACTCCCAATTGTTCACACAATTGTTTATCCCCATCACATTTATATTTACTCTTGTAAAGTCGATTGCTATTCCCTAACTAAACACCCACGAGGCAACGCCTCCAAGGGAGCCCGTCTGTAGGATGGAAACTCTGATTTCCGTTTCTCTCACACACACGTCCCCCTTTCCAGTGTCATCTGCTGATTCAACTAGAACTAAACGTTCTAATCTTCACACAGCAATGGTCATGGAAGCAGCTTAGCCACCAACATCAAGCGTAGGGGAGCCTGGAGCTCCCAAGTTCTGCCACAAGCTGGATTGGCATGCGTCTCCCCGCACAAATAGTGTTCTGGGCTGGGATCCTGCCCCACAAAGAGCGCCCTGCAGGGTGAGCCTGTATTGGAAGTGCTCTGCAGAGCCCAGAGCATTCCCTAGCCATCGTCAGATCTCCCCGTTTCTTGGCAGGTTGCATTCAATGCTGGTTTGGTGGAGCCGCCCCAGGCCAGATGGATCCCCATCACTGATGTAAAGATGCATGTTATGCAAATACTATCATCTACACCTACAAATTACTCAGCTCAGATTCCAAAGCCTAAGAATAAAATTTCCTTGATTTTCATTGTTCAAAACACTGAGGCCCTGATCCAACCACCTGTTCCATCGAGACAGGCCAGCATAGCTTCCCGCTGAGGCAAGTAAGGTCCAACCAGGCATGAGTGTCCACCTGCTTGAACCAGACTGCAGGATCAGGGCCTCAACTGGTTGTCCAACTTGGAACACAAAACAAAATAGATTTTAATTATGCTTTTCAGAGTTCAGCTGTTTATTTCTAACTATAAGTGCACAATTAAAAACTTTACCTTAAAAAACAGATTAACAGAACTACTCATTCATTAATGTTTAATAAATAATCATCATGTTTATATAGTGCCCCACCCCTGCCGTGGCACTCCGAGCACTTGACATAGAACACAACTTTTTCATTCTCACAACAACTCTGAGACAGCCACGTTATAAATCACTGCAAACAGCAACAGGACATCTACAACTAAACAAATAACTCTAGCACACTAAATACTAACAGGAAAGACAGGCTATTTTAAGACAGATTAATATTTTAGCCTCGGTAACTGCACTAAAACACAATCTAGCCAACCGCTATTCAACAGAGCTGTGTACAAAATCTTACGTACCAACAAAAAAGTTGAGCACATCATCTTCAGAGCAGGTATATGGCAACCCTTGGGCTCGGATAAGAAATGCATCATCTTCCTCGTCTGCTTTGGGGGGAGCTGGTTCATATTCGGAGATTTGGGGATACGTGTCTGAAAACTGGTTATTTGTCTCCTGTGAAGAGAGAGAACAGCATTAGCCTCCATTTAACTGTGGCTCAGAGAGGTTTCGGGAATGGTTCCATTCTGTGTTAATTATTAAGTTTCCCAGCTGAATGTCACCAAGGTAACACAGAATCCAACAGAGACAACCACGGCCTGTTCCATGACTTAGCGCCACTATGTGCAGTCCGTTTCAAACTGAGGTGCGGAAGGAATCCTCGAAGGAGGGAAGCGGAAATCACAGCTGCCAAAGAGAGGAATTTCAAAAACGGCAGAGCTGAAAGGGGGACGCATGATGCATGTTACGTGTGATGGAGAAAGTTCTAAAAACCTGCCAGATTGAGTGACAAGTAGGGCTATTCCTTCACCACCAGTAACCTATGCGAGTACTGTAATTTTGAACACATTTATACACACTGCGCTGACAAGCTACAGAATTCCGACTCTCATCTTACCTACCTCGGCAAACACACCAGAGAAGGCAGCAGAAAGGACCCCCAAAACATTGAACATGGACAACTGAGCAAAAGATCCACCATGAGCAGCTGGTGAGAGCATCTCCCTACACTCTTGGAAGGGCGGCAATAAGCTTATATTCAATAACTCTCTTGGGTATCAATAAAAATAAGTCGGAGGCACTGGCCACAGGAGGAAGAACCTCATTCCTCTAGGACCATGTTAGGGTCAGGATATGCATGATGGGGTGGAGGATGTCTCTTAGCTAGAGAAAGGTGGAAGACAACTGGGAGAGTGAATCCCCTTGCCTATTGGAGAAGCGAAGGCTGAACTGGAAGATCCTCCTCACAGACACCACTGAAGATTACAGACAGGTGCTTCCTCTGGCAAAGAATCAAGGGAGTGATAGTGACCCTCAGAGTTTTAACCTGCATTTGATCAATAGCATTTTGTAATAATGCCGGATCAGGACTTTAGCCATTCCACAAAGATTTGGCAAAAGTTAGGATGGGGTGGGGACAATATCCCATTCCAGATTGGAAAGAGAGGATCAGATGCAGCTTCCCAAAGATTTTGGGGTGTAAAGGTCAGATGGACGATATGGTTGCTACCCACTAGGGGGAAACAGATCAATCCTGGGGAACAACAGTGAGTCAGTACAAGATACAAGAAAGTTTTGAGGAGCGGGGGCTCAAAACCAATCAGGAAAGGAACAATGACCCTACCGGGGAACAAGGACAAAAGAAAGGCCTGCAGGCTCCTTGAAGGACAAGAGAGCCAGTGGAAAGGGCAGGAGGTCTCCCCCCAGAAGTTGCAGGACTGGAGGGGGGGGGTGTTGGGGAGTTGAATTTCCCATTGAGGATCAGGAGGGGGAGGTTGAATTTCCCATTGAGGATCAGGAGGGGGAGGTTGAATTCAGGGGGGGGGAGGG
>QEPC01002818.1:286916-298911 GCA_003113815.1 Sphenodon punctatus
AGCAAAAAGGTAGGTTTGAGTAGCTTTTCAACACGCATTGCTTTAGTGCGATATTGACTCCATTTAATCGAATTTAAGTGTTCAGACAGGCATGAAACATTCGGTTTTTTTTTTAAATCGCACAAATCAGAACGTCTGAATCCCGTGTGAGAGAGAGTGTGTGTGTGTCTATGTGTGTGTGTAAGTGTTTGGGTGTCAGAGTGAGTGTGTGTCTATGTATGTGTGTCTATGTGAGGAGGATTGTGTGTTTGTGAGAGAGAGAGATGCTCCCTCTCCTGCCCCATGCCCCCTCCTCCCTCACATGGTTGTCCCCTCTTCCCGTGTCCCTACCTCTCCCCATTAGGCTGTCTGGTTGGCTACCTTCAACTGATTACGGGGTGGGGGCAGCACGAACTGATTATGGGGGCCCAAATGAACTGGTTATAGATGTAGAAGAAACTCTCTTTGCATGGCATAATGTGCTTAATAGGCTGCCTTTTGGGGTGTCTTGCGTGTTTGTGGCCTGGCCATTTGGAACTTAGTGCTCTGCATGCGCTTTATTACTTGCTTTCTGCTTGTGGACGCTTGTAGTTGGAATTGTGGGAAACACCCAGTTGTAAACCATCATTGAGGGTGCAGGGAGCACAGACAGCCTCCATTTTGAGGAAGGGCAAAAGCACCTTTAAAGTTAATTCACACGCATGCAAGCCAGGCACTGAGCCAGGCAATGCCCAGGGGAGCCCCTGATCTTTATAGGAGCTAGCAATGCCCCTGGTCAGGGATAGGGGAATGGGGTGGTTTGGGGAATGGAGGGGTTGGGTAAGTGGTGGAGCTGGGGTATTGTAGGGGTTCCAGGGTTTTCAATATTGATTTTTAATGTTCTTAGGATTTGTGAGCTGCTCTGAGTCTTCGGGAAAGGGTGACACATAATTTAAATAAATAAATAAATACTCTCATCTCTTCTCCCTCACCCTTGAGCTCGGTCTTTCATTACTTGGGGGTGGGGGGTCAGAAACTGGATCCAGGGACCAGATTCAGGAACTGGAAAAGGGCCAAATAAAAACTAGCCACAGGCCATATTTGAACCCCAGTCCTGAGGTTCCCCATCCCTGCCATGTATACACAGACTATACGTACACAGTTCTATACGTGCACATCCATAGTCATTCATACCCTCCCTGTAACTTCCCAATACCTCCTACGCATACAAACGATTCATAACTCCATACATACCCACTAATATCCTTATATACACCCACCTGTAACCTCTGAATACCTCTTAGACACACATTGCATAACTCCTGCTCTTGACAGGATTGCATACCTGCAAGGCTTTGATCCTGCAAACACTTGGGCACATGCTTAGTTTTACTACTACCACGAATAGTCCTATATTAATTCCAAAGGGAATCAAAACCTGCTGGTACTTTTCTCATACCTGCTTTTGTTGGGATTTATGCATAGTAAGGCTTAATAAGTTTTAAAGTAAAGTGAAGTTCTCACCCAGAGCAAGGCCATTGTAACCTGACAGGGAAGTGCCTTTAGCAAAAGGAATCGGAACTCAGAAGCAGCAGCATATCAGGACATGTGATCTATTAACATGAACTTTGCTGAATAAAATGTACAGGTGGGTCTGGTTAAGATGTGTGCTTTAGGATAGGGGAAGGAAGGGGAGGATCCAGATAATGAATCTATGCTATGGATCCATGGCCTATCCTTGAGTGCACATACCCTGATCTCTGCTCTCTTTCCCTGAGCTCCCTCTTTCAGTGCTTGAAGGTAGGTACTGGGCCTATGCTGTAACTCATTTTTAACTGATTGACTTAATATTTTTACACATTTCACACCTCACCCAGGAAATCCTTCCTACCAGTTTTCACACTGATAGGACAGTTTTCACACTCCTCTCCCTGACTGGAGAGGAGGAAGAAGAAAACCCGCATAGCAGAGCCACAAATGAAATTAATACTAAGACTATACTAACTCCACAAGGAATACATCGCATCCAGGGCCAGCCTTACCTTAAGCGGGTCCCACGACGGGGAAGAAATGTGGGGCCCCATCTCTTCCGCCGGTGGCCCTAGGGGCAGTCCCCGGCTCAGGGGGTGCTCCCAGGGCTGGGGGTGGCACGCTACCAGGGCCTGGGCTCAGGGATGGGCGGAGGGGCACTTCCCTCTGCCCATCCCCAAGCCTGAGTGGCCATTCAGCTTCCGACCGGATCACTTACCTGATCCGTTGCCGGTGCCGCCGCCGCCGCCGCCGCCATCACTGCTGCTGCCACGTCCGCCTCCGGCCCTGCACCTCCCCCTCCCCCCACCTGGCACAGCCTCTCAGCCAGGAGAAATGAGGGAGAGAAAGGCAGAGGCCCTGCCTCCACTGCCTCTGCCTGTCAGTGTCTCGGCCAGGGGAAATGAGGGAGAGGCGGGGCTTCTGCCTCTCTCTTCCTCATTTCTCCTGGCTGAGACTGGGCCAGGCAGGGGGGCGCCGGACACAAAGTGAGGGAGAGGCAGGGCTTCTGCCTCTCCCTCACTCCTGCTGCCCCACCCGATAAAAAAAATAAAATTAAATTACTAAACCCCCAAACCCGCGGGGGGTCCCCCAAGCGTGGGGCCCTTGGCAGTCGTCCCTAGCCGCCCCACGGTAAGGCTGGCCCTGATCACATCAACCCCCAATATTGAGACAAATGTTGGCAAAACTGTGGAGGAGTGGGTACTTTTTTGCACTGTTGCTGGAAATGTCCAGAGATCCATATATTTTGGCGCCAGGTGCGGATGCAACTAGGAAAAGTTACTGAGGTACAGATACGTATCCTGTTTAAACTCCTGGTTTTCACGTTCAAAACACTGCACAACCAAGCTCCCCATTACCTCTCGGACCTAATCTCCCTATGCACTCCTGCACGCGCTCTCCGCTCTTCTACTGTCCCCTCCCTCTCTCTCCCTCATTTCTCCTGCTCACCTAACCGCCTTCGACCCTTCTCCCTCGCTGCCCCCCATGCCTGGAACTCCCTCCCTACCCACATCCGCCTTGCCCCCTCCCTCCTCTCCTTCAAATCCCTCCTCAAGACCCACCTTTTTCTCGCCACCTTTCCCAATGCCTGCTAGTCGTTCCCCATATACTTACTGTCTGCCCTCCTCTGCAGACTGCTGCAACCATCCTGATTGTAACCAAGCCAAACTCACGCACCTGAGATTTCGCATCCGCTTGAATGTTTGTTTGTCTTCTCCCCTGTCTCTCCCACTGTCCCCCCTCCCTGTCTCCCCCTCCTTGTCTTTTAGATTGTAAGCCACAGGCAGGGACCGCGTCTATTGTATGTTTCTGTACAGCACCAAGCTCATGACTGGCGCTATACAAATGTTTATAATAATAATAATAATAATAATACCCTTCCTCCCTCAAATAGCTCTGCTGGGGATGTTTTCAGAATTAAAATTAAGACAAGAGAAAAAGAGGTCATGTCAGATTTTATTTACAGCCGCAATTCACACAATCGCATCCAATTGGAAAATGATTCAGGGCTTATTTTATAATAAATGGATTCAGAGACTTTGGTACACCATATCTATGGAACGAATATCTGCAGCTCTACAGGACAAGCTGGAAGCATTCTACTCATTATGGACCCCTAGTTGGACCATTATCTTGGAAGAAGTTGACATGAATAAAACACATAACACAATATGTATTACAGACATCTGCTGAACTTGGAAAAATAGATATTGTGTAGAATTGGGCAACTTAGCTGGCTCTAATAAGGATAGTTTACACTGCAATTTATACATTGTAAACTTCCCTCATTAGAGGAAAATAGTCAACCCCACAACAATTATTTGGGTTATATATTGATTTGGAATTGGTTTGGGTTTGTTTTTTTACGTTGATATTTATGATTTACTTGAGGTATGATTTCATAGATCAATATGTTACTTCAGACATACTACTGCTGTAAACCATTGTTGTACACTTTTGTGATTTATAAGAAAAGAATGTATAGAAAGAAAGAAAAAAAGAAGAAACCGTGAATAGCAACGGTAGCTTGTCTGGACAGCAGCTGTCTGCACATGCAAGACCAAATTTCTGGGTGAGAAATTGACTGCATCTGTGTGGTACATCCAAGGGTGACCAAGGGGACGGGGGAGGGGTAATCCAGGGGAGCCTTGGGGAACCTATGATCTAAGACTTTTGAAAATTTGGACTATACATTTTCCATGTGGCTTTTCTGTTCATTACTAGAACAGAGTCTTACTACTTATGGCAGTGCTATGGTCATCAGATTTCCATACACATTAACAATTCTTGGAAATCTCTCCATTGTGTAAGTCACAAACAAATTTCCCTTCATCAGAAGATATAGTTATATCTTTCTGCCTTAGACTCGATCCTGCACCAGTTGTACTCAGTGGCAAAGCTCTCATTGGTAATACTGAAAATATAATAAAATCTCTATTCCTTTCTGAATGATTCCTAACATTGTTTGCTTTTTTGACCACTGCTGCACACTGAGCTGAGGATTTCAATGTATTGTCCACAGTGACGCCAAGATCCTTTTCCTGAGTGGTAACTCCTAATTTAGAATCCAGCACTGTAGATATATAATTTGGATTATTTTTCCCCTATGTGCATCACTTTGCACTTGTCCACATTAAATTTCATCTGCTATTTGATTGCATTCTGCAGCTTGTGCAGAAGGCGGCGGCCTGTCTCCTGACAGGAACGGGTCGCTGGAAGCACATTACACCAGTGCTTCGTTCTCTGTACTGGCTGCCTACAGTGTACCAGGCTCAATTCAAAGTGCTGATTTGGACTAATAAAGCCCTAAATGGCCTGGGCCCCGCATACCTGCGAGACCGCCTCACTCCCTGGGTCCTGGATCCAGGGCCAGTCTTAGGATTTGTGGGGCCCAGGGTGGGGGAGAAATGTGGGGCGAGCCTAGGGGCACTCCCTGGCTTGGTCTGGGAGTGCTACCCAGGTCTGGGCTTGGGCAGAGGGGGCACTCCCCTCCGCCCAGCCATTTTTGGGGGCACTTACCCCATCCGCAGCCACCACCGGCCTGGGCCCCACTTGCCAGCTCTCTGGGTCGGGCGCTGCAGCAGCAGATTAAATCTACTGCTATGCCCGCCACCACCGGAAGTTGCCAGGGAGTGAGGGAGAGGGTGGTGTCTCTCCCTCACTCCCTGGCCCCTTTCACTGCTTGCCTCAAACTCAGCCAGGGAATGAGAGAGAGGCAGAGGCCACACCTCTCTCTCACTCCCTGGCCCCCTCCACTGCCTGTCTCGGCCAGAGAGTGAGAGAGAGGTGGGGCCTCTGCCTTTCCCTGGTCAAGACAGACAGTGGCTGGGAGTTGGACCCCCCAAGTGTGGGCCCCCCCAGGAGTGTGGCCCAGGGTGGCCACCCCAAACCGCAGTAAGGCTGGCCCTGCCTGGATTGGCCCCTGCAGTTGGCCGGGGATGCCTCCCTTGGAGTCCCCCGGGCATCCTGGGTGGCGACGATGAGGGGGACATTCTCGGTGGCTGCACCATGGTTGTAGAACTCTATCCCGCTGGAGGTCCATCTGGCTCCAGCCCTCCCCTCTTTCCGAAGACAATGTAAGACCTGGCTGTTCCGTCAGGTGTTTGGCGAGGGGGAGGGGTTGGGGGATGTTTGTGGCTCTGCCTGTGTTCTGTGGTTTTAAATTATATTTTTATATTGTATTTTTTATTGTGTGCTTTTATTGTATTTTTATTGTGTTGTAAGCTGCCCTGAGCTACCTTGGCAGGAGGGGCCGGCTAAGAAAATCTAGGTAAATAAATAAAATTTGGATGCCCAGTCACTCTGTCTTGCAAGATCCTCCTGCAATTCTTCACAGTCTGCTCAAATGTTAACTACCTCAAGGATTTTAACTACTACAAGATAGTTTTGTGTCATTTGCAGATGTGATCATCTCGCTCTATTCCTTTCTCCAGATCATTAATTAATTCATTAAACAACACAGGTCCTGGTACAAATCCCTGGGCCACTCCACTGGGCCACTCCACTAGTTACTTCTTTCCATTGTGAAAATTTTGCTTCCTATCTTTTAACCAATTGCCGATCCACAGTAAGATCCACAGTCTTATCCTAACTCTTTAATTTCCTCAAGAGTCTCTTATGCGGGACCTTATCAAATGCCTTCTGAAAGTCCAGATATACTATATCGACCAGCTCACCCATATCCACATGCTTCTTTACACACTCAAAAAATTCCAATAAATTAGTGAGGCATACATCCCTTTCCTAAATCCATGTTGACTCTTTCCCATTAAGCCATGTTTATTGAATGAATGGTTTATTTCAGCACTGGCTTCTGCTATGGCCAGACAGACAAACATACAAGCAATTAAACAAGCAGGTAACCTAATAAAGAACCATTATCCAACAAATACATCAATCCCCATTCCCATGGTTCCAGTATATACATCACAACATAAGATTAAAAAAGGAAAATGTATATGTATACATATCTTATACTCACTCCACCACTACCATCCAGATCCTTTCCATTCCATAATCTGTAATTCATGCATTTATCTAAAATCTTTATAGTTACTACGTAGCTGTATTAAGCCATCCATATTTAAAACAGAAAGAAAAAAGACCACTAGTCCAGTATTCCCTCCCGAATTTTAACCGCCAGATGGATAAAGGTTGCTACCAACCTCAACTCCTCCTCGGCATCTGCCGTTAATAGACGTATAATTTTCTGACCGGCTGTGAAATATTTCTTCTTTAGCCACAATGATCCCAACCGCACCTCCCTAATTGCCTCGTATAATGTACACTGAAGTAATATAGGAGGTAGATCTTACAGGGGCAAACACGCTCATCATAAGGCTGTCCCTTATATCGCCCCAGGATAACCGCTGATCCAAGTATTTGAAAGCGCAGTAAAGTATAGGTTCTCCGTATGGAGGGTTCTCTAAGTTTGTCTAAGTAACTCTCAAACGTATGCACTATTTTGGAACACGTATACCATGGCGCCACCTTCCACTCAGATATTGTCGCCAGATCCTCTTGGCGAGCTATATCCATAGTTCTAGCTTGGATCATCCTTTTCTGCTGATTCAGATCTTTCCCCCAGAAAGAAGAAAAGGAAAACCCCATACTCTTAAGACATACAGATACACCTGTTATCCATGGGTAACGTCTGGCCCCATCCTAATTTAATTCCGCCATCATACATTGGTGTGCCAACATCTGTTCTTCTTGGTTACATAACTTACACAAAAATTAGAGATAATACTGTTTACCAATTCAAGCAATGGGCATCGTACCTGCTTCAGCTCTTAGCACCGCACCCTGGATGCATTGTGGCACCCTTAACAAGTTCCTTAGGAACTTATTCTGAGCCACCTCCAAATTAGTAGATTTTTTCACGGGGATTATTGTTGTTCCATAGGCCAACATAGACTGCACCTTACTCTTATACACATTTAGAATAGTAGAGGTTTTAACTTGCGTAGACCCGGCTGCTAATCTTACAATCCCCTTTATTATTATTATTATTATTATTATAAACATTTATATAGCGCCAGTCGTGTGACCTGGTGCTGTACAGAACATAGAATTAGACACGGTCCCTGCCTGTTCCTTCACAGATGCTTTTAGCGTGATTTGTTTCTTATGTCTTGTCCATAACCCATTCTTGTTAAATGTAACCCCTAAGTAGACATATGAATCTGTTTGCATGAATCATTGTCCTTTATTTTCCATGAATATTTACGGGGTCTATGTCCCATAACCATTATTTGAGACTTCATCGAGTTAATGGCTAAGTCATTACTTTCACAGTATGATATCAAATTCCGGAGTTGATTTTGCATACCCCCCTTAGTCTGGGAAAATAACACTATATCATCCGCATACATGAGTGCTGCAACCGGCCTTTCCCCAATTTTTGGCAAATGGCTATCCATATGTACGAGAGCAGAAATGAGATCGCTTATAAAAATATTAAAAAGCAGGGATGCAAGAACGCAGCCTTGCCTGACCCCCTTCTGCACTGGTATGGGCCTTGACAATCTTCCCTGCATGTCCAACCTGACTCTAGCCAAGTTCCCTGTATGAACTTGGATTAACAATGCCAACAGCTCTCTTTCAATACCTAATAGCAACAATTTGCCTCACAGTTTCTCCCTCGGAACTGAATCGAAAGGCTTCTTCAAATCAATAAAGGCCAGGAAGAATTCTCCCACCCTTATCTTAGTATATTTTGCTATAAGGTGTGATAGGATGAAACAATTATCCACTGTGGACCTATTCTTGCAAAATCCTCCCTGCTCTTCTGGGATTAAGCTGTGTTTATATACCCATTTTTCCAGATGGCCCAACAGCCGCTTAGCAAAACCTTTCCCAGTCTAGGCAACAGGCTTATAGGCCTATAGCAGGCTGGGTCCCTGTGACAGTCCTTCTTAAAAATCGAGACCAGGATGCTCATACCCCATGTTGTAGGAAACTTCTTAGTCTTATTAACCATAGTAAAAATGTTTGCTGGGATTGGAACTCACCAATTTTCACTCTGCTATTAGGTAATCATGACCTGGGGCCTTGTTACAGCTTAAAGCTCTAATGGCCATAACTCCTTGTTCCTCACTAACCTTAGGGTCAAAGGCAAGTTCAACCTCCAACTGCCCTTGAACCTCACGTTCACTTATTTCCTCTACCTCAACCGTATTCCTCCCTTGCCTATAGAGCTTGGAAAAGAACTCAATTCAAGTTCCTTCATCTATCATAGGTGCCAGCTGGCCCACTTTAGGCTTTAATGTATTGTTAATTATTCCTCAAAATTGTCGAGTCATTCATCTTAGCCACTACCTCCAATTTAGCCCATATCATAGATGTATATCGTACTTTTTAATCTTCAAGCAGATGCTTATATTTACCTCGTTCCTCCACATACTTGGCCCATAGCTCTCTAGTATATGTTGTAGCCCACATGCTCTTAGCTCGAGTGAGCTTTCTTTTTGCTAATCTACATCTCTATCTTACCATGTATTGATTTGTCTAGGCTTGTTCTTGAATTCACAGGACACAATCCCTGACCCTAGTAAGGATATAATACTAGCTAGATCTTGTGAAAGTGAATCCATATCCCCCTCCGTCCCTTGTAGTATATGTTCTCTTACTCCAAGCAGATTTGGTGACCACAACAAGTCCAACACCGCAATAAAGCGGAGGGGAATCCATCTACTTCGTTTCTTTATGTTTTTATGGCTCCCTGCTGTGTTCTGTGGGACATTGTGTATCTCGGGTATCCTTACTCCTACACTTAGTACCGCATGGTCGCTTTCTGGTCTTAGAGTAATTGAAAGTCCTCAAAGCAGTCCCAAGAGCTAAGAGGGGTAATAATATAATCTATAACACTTCTCCCATTTAGGTTAGTGAATGTAAACTCACCCTCCAAATCGGCTCCCCTGCCATTGAGTACAGTCAGTCCACAAGCACTCAAGAATTCTAACATACACTCCCCTGATTCATTTTTAACCATATCTCTACTGTGCCTTTCTGGGATGTTATTGAGGTTAGCCAAAGTGGGGCATATACCCTCCACATGGCTCGCCCCAATCCTGGCATTTACGTCTCCTGCTGCAAGCATCATCGCCAATGGGTATAACCTACCGACTTTGCTTAAAAGATCCTCCAGCGCCTCCCACGTATCTGCATGATAGAACCGGGAGACCCGTGGTGGAATATATATATTTAATAACAACATTTGTCCTCCATAAGGTGTTTCCCAAAGTTCCAACTGGAGCTCCTGCCTCCCAGTTTGTAAAGGCTGACAAATTAGAGAATCTTTCTGCCACCAAAATGGCAAGTCCACCGGAGACCCGACCTTTCTTTTGGTTACTAATACCCGGGGTTATATATACCCTAAAACCCAGCACCACCAAACCCTCCCCTTCCCAAAGCCAGGTCTCTTGTAGGAAGACCAAATCATATTTCCTTAGAAACTCTCCCCATTTGGAATCCATTGCTTTGTCCTTGCATCCTACTACATTCCAGGAAGCCTATTTCAAAAAGAGTGGAGTACTTTCCTGGGCCCCCATAATCCGAGTCAATAATTTCTATTTCTGGACTCTTTATATTACCTTGCTACGTTTATTAATATGCTCAGTAATTCTGTCCTCTACCAGTTTGCATGGCAGTGACATCAGGCTCACTGTACTTTCCAGGATCACCTGTGGAGCCCTTTTAAAATACTGGTGTTACATTAGCTATCCCCCAAATCTCTGGTACTGTGGCAGATTTTAGCGATAGGTTCAATTACCTATAAAGCTCTTCACAACCTTGCTCCCCCCTACCTCTCTGCACTTATCGCCCTCCATACTCCAGCCCGTGCACTTCGCTCCTCCTCTGTCCCTTCTCTCACCCTTCCACGCCTTCCCTGCTCCCCTAAGCGCCTTCGTCCCTTCTCACTTGCTGCCCCCCATGCCTGGAACTCCCTCCCTGTCCACATCCGCCTTGCCCCCTCCCTTCATACCTTCAAATCTCTCCTTAAAACTCACCTCTTTCGCTCTGCTCTGTCTGACTCTTTATCCTGCTGAGCCACTATTCCTATACCTACGATCGGTTTACCCTTATCCTTGCAACATGGACCTGCCTGCTGTCATTCTCATCGTAACCAAGCCAAGTACGTGCACTTGAGACCTCGCATCTTCATGAATGTTAGACCCCTTGTCTTTCCCTCTGTTCCCCTTCCTAAGTCTCTCCCCCAGCTCCTGTCTCTCAGATTGTAAGCCCTAGGGGCAGGGACCGTGTCTATTTTATTACTTTGTAAAGTGCCAGGTACACTGCTGGCACTATATAAATGTTTGTTAATAATAATAATAATAATAATCACCAGTAGTACGTCTGTAACTTCATATTTGAGTTCCTTCAGAAGTCTGGGGTGAATACCATCTGGTCCTGGTGATTTGTTACTATTTAGTTTGTCACTTTGCTCTAGAACCTCCTCCAGCGTCATTTATTTGTGACAGTTCTTCCGATTCTTCACCTATAAAGACTCATTCTGGCCAGTTGTTTACCTAACCAATTCCAACATGATTGGACAACAATCATTGGACAACCAAACATTAGAACCAAAGCATTTTGTAAAATTTTAGTTGCTTGGTCCTTCCTAAGCAGTTCTTTATGCTTTGAGGTATAGTGGATAACCTCAAGGGACAGATGTGATTTAGCATGTCTACTTCCAGAGTGGCTGAGCAGTTCACTCTTATGAAACACTGCGCACGATAGGCTGTCAGTCCTTCACATACCCTGTGGAGTATGCATCTCTCCTGACCCTTATGACTATGACAATACTGCCATCGGCACAAACTATCCAGGTTACATAATAATTTCCCATGACAGTTCCCAAGGCAAATCAGGGTCTACAGAGTGCAGCAGTAACAGGAGAATGCTTTTATTTTGGGTAGAGGCTGGGAAATGGAGGATAATTGGGTACTAAAGTAAGTTACTATGCCACCATTTGATGGTTTTGTTCTCTTGATATAGGCATAGGAGCTATGCTGGATGTTAACCTCCTTGCCTTAGGGGTAGCTGGCAGGGAAGGAGCAGCAGGGTGTGCCTGGGATGGGGGCTCCAGGTGTAGCAGGACTCGGGATGATAGAAGCTGGGAGAAGGGTAAGTGCTGCCTGGGGAGGGGGTGCTGGAAGCTGGGTTTGAGTGTTGCTGGCTGGGGATGTGCTGGAAGTAGAGGGCTGGGAGATTTTGCAAACTGCCAGTAGGAGGTAGCGTGTTGGGGATGCCTGGGGTGGGTGGGGCCAGGAGCTGCCCCTAGCAGGGTGTGTGTGTGTTGGGATGAGGGTGATAGGGAGACTGGGGTGGGGGTGCTGGAAGCAGGGGTGTGCGCATTGGGAGGGATGGGGCTGGGGGGCTGGGAGCAGATGGGAGGAATGTGTCTAGGCGGCCGGGAGCAGACGGGAGGGATGTGTCTGGGGGGCCGGGAGCAGACGGGAGGGACGTGTCTGGGGGGCCGGGAGCAGACGGGAGGGATGTGTCT
>QEPC01002818.1:305395-320033 GCA_003113815.1 Sphenodon punctatus
GGGGGGGGTGATTTTTAATCCCCCACCTGTATATTTATTTTTATACCACCCTGTCTTATTGATATGTTTTATAATTGTATTTTAAATGTTTTAAATGGTTTTTTATTGTTGTTAACCGCCCCGAGCTGCTGTGCAGGATGGGGCGGTATAAAAATCTATTAAATAAATAAATAAATCTGCATGTTGCTCTGCCCTCCCCAACCTGGGTCCCCACACATCTGTTCAGTGGCTGGGCCAGATCCTGCCCGGGTGAGGGATTAACAGTGACAGCAGCAGTGTTAATAATGGATTAACAGTGATGACAACTCTAGAAAGTTGGTCCATATGTTTTCAAACTTGACCGAGGCACCTTGACATTGGAATGCCACAAGCTTCATGGCTGCAGAGCTGACTTATTGCCAGTGGTTGGAGAAGCTTAGCTCTTCCGCTTTTTGAAGTTTATTCTTTAAGCAATCAGGGCTGCTCTGTTAAACTGGGGTGTCTGTGATCCAAAGAGTTTCATCCTCCTTTCCCCCCCCCCCCCGTGGACAAAGCCCAGTATGAGATTTCGGGGATAATGGTAAGGGATTTATCCAAAATCCTGTTGACTGGACAGATAGCTTCTGACCTGCCAAAGTTAAGCACAGGTGTAAATCTTTTCAGAACTAGCACCTAAGTACTGGAAAGTTGGGTAAGGCTTATCCTTGGTAGACATTGCATAGCAGGCCTGCCTAAGCAGCATTTTATCTTTTTATGGGCAAGAGACTTTCATCTTGGGAACTGTAGTAATGCCAGCTCTTCAGAAGAGGATGCTATTATTTATGTAATTAAGGCTGATGCTAACTTACCTTTCTAAGTTCACTTGTTGCACAGCCTTTAAGCTTGTGAAAGCCATACCAATTCACCTGAAATTGCTCATGCTGTCCTGGGAAAAGTCTGAAACTGGCTGAAAAATTTACTTGACACCTTCTGTTTGGAGTCCTAGCTCAGCTGTCCCATTTCCCCATCCCATTCCAACATCCCAAGCTGCTGGGAATGTAGAGGCTGATAAGATTGCTAACCAGAGGATTGTCTTGAATCCATTAGTCATATCTGCCTCTGGCTAGTAGGTATCGAAAAAAACGTGTAACTCCATTATTTCCATTGTCTACTGGACAAGAAAGCTTAGCTTTCTGTCTTCGTCCTTTGTGGAAGACTTTCCTAGAGGGAGGACGTGATTGCTGTGTTGGTCCTAAAGTAATGGATGAAGTAGCTCAGATGCTATCTTTTATTGGACCAACTTGTGTCGGTGCAGGTATGTAAACCTTTGAGCCACTCATGACTCTTCATCATGCTAGGAGTTCCCTGGCATTTAGAGTGGGTTAGGACAAGTCTTGGCCACACTGTACTTCCCATACATCTTAATTATGGGGTGGAGAGCTAAGAGACTGACTGTGGCTGGTGTCTATTTCTGTTGCTGCTTGGTAAAAATCGGTTGTAAAGTGAGGAAAACGCAACTTCATGATCGGGAAGCTTTACTTCAAATTATAAAGACTGGAGACCTTTTGAGGCATTGGCTCAGGAGAAAATTAATTTGTTCCTAACAAAGCTGTCTTTCCTCCTCCCTTTTCTCCATTCCATTAATATCATTGATGTTTTCATCTATCTGAATACATAGTGTTGTGTTCATCTGGGGGAAGCTTTATTAGGAATGTCTCTTTAAGGATGCACCTGGTACTTCAGACCATATGGGGTGCGGACGGTATGGTCCATGGGGGGGGAGGGCACGGGCCCCTAGGGGCCTTCGGTGCCTGAGGAAGGTGGATATCATCACCCCCCCACTAAGGGGGAGGGAGGTGCCGGGTCCAGGGTCCGCACGTGGGGGGCTGGTGCTGATGAATGCGAGGTCCGTGGTCAACAAGGCCCCGATTATCCACGATTTGATCGTGGATGGGGCCGTGGACCTCGCATGCATCACGGAGACCTGGCTGGATGATCTGGCCGGTCCAACTTTGGCGGATCTGGTTCCAGCTGGGTATGCCGTGCAGCATCAGCCCCGCATGAGTGGCCGGGGAGGAGGCGTAGCTATTGTTTTTAGGGAAGACTGGCCTGTTAGGAGGTATCCAGTGCCGGAGATTGTGGGTGTAGAGGCTCTGCACGTGGTGATCGATTTGGCTGGGGGCAAGCTAGGGGTGCTGCTGGTGTACCGGGCCCCTTCATGCCCGGCGGCATCCCTTACCGCTCTAGCGGAGCTGGCCTCGGAGGTGGTGTTGGGCTCCCCCAGGACTTTGGTTCTGGGGGACTTCAACGTCCACGCCGATGCCGGCCTTGTTGGGGCGGAGCGGGAGTTCATGGCCGCCATGGCAACTATGAACTTGTCCCAGGAGGTGATCTGCCCGACCCACGTGGGGGGACATACCCTCGACCTGATCTTCGGCTCTGGCCTTGAGGCGGGGGGTCCGGTTGTGGGGGAGGTGACAGCGGTGCCCTTGTCGTGGACGGACCATTACCTCCTTCAGGCCGGTCTTTTAGCGCGCCCCCTCCAGAAGGGGAAGGGACCAGTTAGGATGGTCCGCCCTCGGAGGCTGATGGAACCCCAGCGGTTCCAGGAGGTCCTGAGGGAGCTTACCCTGGATGTGGACGGTCACTCTGTGGATGAGCTGGTCCGGCATTGGAACATCTTGCTGGAGGAGGCCATTGACAGGGTGGCTCCGAGGCGCCTTCTGCCTCGGTCTCGTCACCGCAGGACCCCTTGGTTTACTGAGGGGCTGCGGTGTATGAAGCGTGTGGGCAGGAGGCTAGAGCGACGCTGGCGTCGGACTCGGTCTGTCTCCGATCGTCTTCTCCATAGGGCCCATTTGCGGTCCTATGTGGAGGCTGTGAGGACGGCGAGGAAGGAATTCCTCGCCGTCCTCATAGCGTCTGCGAAGTCGCGTCCAGCGGAGCTGTTTCGGGTGGTGCGGGGGCTGGTTAGTCCGGCCTCCCTCCGCCTGGATGGGGACTTGTCCCGGGCCCGCTGTGAGGAGTTTGTCATCTACTTCGCAGACAAGATTGCTCGGATTCAGGCCGATTTCGACGCTGGGTTGATAGCAGTAGGGGAAGAGCGCGGGGGGGCGGAGGGTCCGTCTGGTCCATCTTTATGGGGTGAGTTTCGGGAAGTGACGCCGGCCGATGTGGTGGATGTCCTGGGGTCTGTGAGGGCCACGTGTTGTCAACTAGATCCGTGCCCGTCCTGGTTAATAAAAGCTTCCGGGGAGACGTTGGGGACGGTGCTGGCGAGGGTGGTGAATGCGTCCCTTCGGCAGGGGAGGTTGTCGCCTTGCTTAAAAGAGGCTGTGGTGCGCCCCCTGCTGAAAAAACCATCGTTGGACGTAGACGCGCTCGCCAGCTACCGACCTGTCTCTAACCTTCCCTTTTTAGGGAAGGTTATTGAGCGGGCAGTGGCGCTCCAGCTCCAGGGTCATCTAGATAACATCGGGCTCCTTGACCCTTTTCAATCTGGGTTCCGCCCCGGCTATGGCACCGAGACGGCGTTGGTGGCCTTGGTGGACGACCTCCGCCGGGAGATGGACGCGGGATGTTCGACATTTCTCATCCTGCTAGATCTCTCGGCCGCTTTTGACACCGTGGACCATGGGCTGCTGTTGAGACGGCTGCGTGACCGGGGGGGTCTGGACGGGACTGTTCTTGAATGGTTCCGTTCATTCCTCTCGGGGAGGAGCCAGCGGGTGGTGTTGGGGGAGGAAACATCGAGCCCCCGCGCCTTACCGTGTGGCGTTCCGCAGGGATCGATCTTGTCTCCATTATTATTTAACATCTACATGCAGCCCTTGGGGGAGGTCGTGAGAGGGTTCGGGGTGCGATGTCACCAGTATGCTGACGATACTCAGCTGTACCTCTCTTTTTCTACTGACCCAGACCCTGCTATCTCGGTGCTATCCCAATGTTTGGAGGCCGTGGCGGATTGGATGCGGCTGAGCAGACTGAAGCTCAACCCAGATAAGACGGAGGTGATGGTGGTGGGGAGGGCGAAGGGGGTGGTGGCCCCCCTAGTTGGGGGGGTTTGCCCCCCTGTAGCTCAGCAGGTCCGGAGTCTGGGGGTCATATTGGACGCAGACCTGCGTCTGGAACGGCAGGTGGAGGCAGTCGCCAAGGCTGCCTTCCGCCAGCTTTACCTGGTACGTAGGCTGCGTCCGTATGTCTCCGGCCCGGACCTGGCCTCCCTCATCCATGCCTTCGTCACCTCGAGGCTCGACTACTGCAACGCGCTCTACGTGGGGCTTCCCTTGTTCTTGGCCCGGAGGCTGCAGCTGGTGCAGAATGCGGCGGCCCGTCTTCTTACGGGGACGGGTCGCCGGGAGCACATTACACCGGTGCTCCGAGCTCTGCACTGGCTGCCGATAGTGTGCCGGGCCAAGTTCAAGGTCCTAGTGATGATCTATAAAGCCCTATACGGCCTTGGCCCCTCATACCTTAGGGACCGCCTCGCCCTTCGCGCCCCGGAACGGCTCCTGCGGTCTGCCGGGGGTGCCCTCCTGGAGGTCCCCCGTGTGAAGCGGGGGGCCACGATGGAGCGAGCATTCTCGGTGATAGGGCCGCGGCTGTGGAACTCCCTTCCGGAGGAAGCTCGCCTGGCCCCAAGCCTTTTGACATTTCGGCGGAACTGTAAGACCTGGCTGTTTGCCCAGGCTTTTGGGAGGGAGGGAGGGGGAGGGTGATTTTAATCCCCTGCCCATTTATCTATTTATTACTGTTTCCTAACCTTGTTTTTTGATGTATTTTATATTTATATTTTAACTGTTTTAATTGTTTTTATTGTTGTTGTAAGCCGCCCCGAGCTGCATTGCAGGAGGGGGCGGGATATAAATCTGAAAAATAAATAAAATAAAATAAATAAATATGAGGATGTACTAAACTTCCATACAGATGCAGGTTTGATTCTTCTAATAACCCTGCTATAATTTTTCTCCAAATTCTCCACAATACACGTTATTAAAACCACAGTTTTAAAAAACCTGATTCCCCCCCCCCCCCAATAACACAACCCTTCAGCAGGTCCCAATTCTGCAGGGTTCTGAGTGCCTTCAGACAATTGCTGTTCATCTTCAATTTCCACTTTGCAGAATTGCATCATGGTTATTTCATTCTGTTTTTTGGAGTTGCCAGCTTAATGTTCACCTGACTGATTCACACTGAGCTAAATGAGAGGTATTAAAGGGACACCATCAGTTTAAACGTAATTTATTTAAAACCTCTGTGTGCCACTAATATAAATCCTTAAAAGGAAGTTAGTGAGTTTGAAAAAAAATAGTTTTCATTGCATGTTTGAGTGTACAATATATCCTTCCGTATCATTCTAGACATCTTGGGGGACATGCTTTTTTTAGGTGTGGATGTCGGTGTGTGTGTGTTGCGGGGGGGGGGGGGGGGGGGGGAGAGTTATAAATCCTGTCCAGAGTAAAAGAGGAGGACAGAAAGCTTGTCCAGAATAAAGGCTCTATATGTGGGAGCCTATATAGTAGTCCTATTCACTGCTTTCTTTGTACAACCAATTTCTTCCTCACTAAAAAGATCCTTATAGATATCTGTAGAGGGGGAGAAAAACCCCATTTTAAAGAAGAATTTAAAAATGAAGGTATACTGAAGCCAATTCAATTCAGTTTAGTTTATTAGGCACTGGTTTCCACCATGGTCACAAGAAAAATACTGAAGCCACTTGATTAAAAATTGCATTTTTTTAAATTGACAGTGTCTCTTTAAAAGGAAGTTATTGCAGAAATGATAGCCTGTATCTCCAAGAAAGAAGTTAAAGATAGTTCGGGTAGGCGTACCATATGGCAGTATAGCACTGCTATCTTCAATTCCTAAAACTGTCCTCAAAAGGAAGCCACACCCAAAAAATTATTTTACTTTGCTTTTTAAAAAAACCTTTTTGTTCAGGAAGACCCCAGTGCTAGCTTCTATCTCACAGACATGCAGCCTTAACCGTCAAGCCTCTGTGAATATGATCTGTGGTGTGATATTGGCAGTTTTAAGAGGGGTTGTGTTGGTGGTAAAACAACTAGTCAAAATGGAAAAATGTAGGGGGAGGGAGGTTGTCGGAACTTTGTAGGAAACCGTTTCTGGAAATGAAGGGGGCTTTCTTGGCCTAGTTAAGTCCTTATTTACTGAGCAGTCTTCTAGTTAATATAAGCATAACTGAACCAGGGGAGAAATGTGCCTGTAAAAATACCATCATATGTTGCTGTTTTGGGTGTTTTTAGACCAGTCTCTCCCCACCCATCATGCATGTTGCAGGGCTGCATAGGATGCCAATACGGCCCTGCAACATGGGTGTGGAGGTGCTTGGCTAAAAACACCCAATTTGTCAAGAAGGCCTGAGAGAGTCTAAAAAAATGTACTAAATAAATCCAAGTCTTGGTACATGAGGAGGGTAAAAAGGGTATGTACATGCTCTCTGCTCTCCCAGTTTCCCGTCTCTCTCTTCCAGGGTCCCTTCGAAGCGAGAAAGTAGAACAATTCTAGCCATAAGTGCACGTCACAGCAGGCAAATTAATATGCTGTGTGCGTACGTTCGCTCGCTTTCCGGTGTGTGCTTTCCCTGATCTTTCTTGCACTTCTGGAGAATTGTCTGGCTACCTACTTCTGCTATTTCAGCTTCCCAGACATCAAGGCCAGTCCTTCGTTTAACCACAATGCAGTGATACTTAGGCATACTTGACCATATTTCTCTAGTAATCTTCCAGTAGCTTAAAAGTCTCCCCGGCTAAACCGGAACCGAGAGCCTAGCGGACGTGCCTCGTCTCCTGTTCCTACAGCGGGCGACTCATGCTACTTATCTCCTTTTTCTCAAGGACTCCCACAGAAGACTGTCAGGCACTTCTAAACTGAGCTTTGGGTTCTCAGTCCTTGATGAAGTTGGGAGTGTAGGTGTTCGTAACCGGCTTGGAACAAAAACTGAAGATGGATGCCCACAGAACACTTATGTAATTCTGCTTTCAGTATTTTGAAAAAGCTAATTTATCCTTGTGAGCCGATATCGCACATTAGCATGCGTGAAAGGGCTAGGTTCTAGCCCAGCCATCGAGTAGCACCCCTCGGTGATCCTTTAAACCCATGGAGACCGAGTCGAAGATTGCTCGGGGGTGGGGAAGCTTGGGAACTACAGATGGTGATGCGTTCAATTCTTCTTTTTTGGAGTTAAGAGTGGATGCAGTGAAAGGACTTCTGAGTTTTGCGTCAGTGGGAAGACTCTTGCAGAGTAAAATGTTTGCTCATCTTTTTTACGCACCCGTAGTCAGTGATTCCTGCCTACAAAACAAGCCTTTATTAGGAATATTGGAAGCATGGTGGCATTCAGGGGAGGAAAATCCAAACCAGAACCTTTTATCCAGAGGGCTAATTATTATTCTTGGTTTTATTTATATAGTTCCAGCAACATGCCAGGCACTGAACAGTCATGATTAGAAATGGGTCCCTACCCAGAGGGGCGTACAACCTAGAAAGGATACGGGAGGGGAAGGGAGGAGGAGGGCAGATTGGGAGAGATGAGGATACAAACATGAAGCAGAGACGTTGCAGGTTCATATGCTTAGCTTAGTTATTCAATTTGACTCCTTCTGTTAGCCAGAGACACCATTCTGAAAGATGGGTACCCCTTGTTATCCAGGTGGAAGGAGGTGGAGATGCTGGGATTTTATTCTGAGTTGTGTCTTTGGGCCTCAAGATCTAGTAGCCTCTGGCTTGTAGGTCTCAGATAAACCAGAAGCCTTCCCTGTCTCCAGCTTCCGATGGATCCTGGAAGAGAATAAGAGGAGGGGAGAGTAAAGAGAAACTGCAGTTTTGATTTATAGTTCTGCAGGTGCTTGGATGCCATGATGCTAAGTGTAATGTAGTAGCCTGAATAGAAGAAGCCGTCTCTCCCTTTCCTCTTCCCACACTTCCTTGGCTGCTACTGCTGAAGGAAGGTCTCCATTACTGTTTGTCCACCTTTTATTTTGTTCTCCTGCCCCCCCGCCCCCCACTGTACTGCTTACAGTTTTCTTCAGGTGGAGGAGGATTAAACAAACCTGATTCTGATCTATTTCCAGGGCTGTTCCTAGCATTTACAGTCCTGAAAGCTGACAGTCTGTTCACTTTTGAAAACTCTTACTTCTAGAGAAACCTCTGACCTACAGAGGTGTATAGGGGCTGTGCGACTGCCTATTCAGAAGGACATCAGTGCATAGATTATACTTTGTTTTTGTCTGGAGAGTTAGAAACTACTTCTTATACAAAATAAAACTTGTGGAAGTTTAGGCTTTGCAGAAGCTATTGGTAGGGATACGATTTCTGCACACGCATTTCTATTGAAAGTCGCAGACAGGACGTGGGAAATAATCAGTAAAACACGGAAATTTACACACATGCTCCCCCCCCCAATCCAGCCATAGAGCTTACTGGCGGTGGCAGCAGGGTCGAGGACGGAGAAGACTTTCAACTTGCAGGAGAAGTGGCGGCAGCAGCAGGATCGGGGCAGGAGAAATGGCTGCAGATGGATTTGGGGGCAGGAGAGGTGCACTCTCCAACTTGCTGTCCTAGGCTCCTGATCCAGCTCGGAGTTTAGCTGTGGTGACAGGCAGCTGGATTGAGGGCAGAAGAGACGGCAGTGGGATGGGGGAAACCATCTAGCGGACGCCTCTCCTATCCCCCATTCAGTGCAGAGCTTATTGGCAGGGCCACCTAGGGCAGCAAGTTGAAGGGGTGCCTCTCCCGTCCCATCTAGCCCAGGGGCAGTTGCATCAGGAGTGGGAGAGCTGCCAGCTTCAACTCTATTGGAAGTTGCACACGCTTCTTAAAATCACGGAATCTGTGACCTCCGTGCCAAAATCGTAACCTTAGCTATTGGCACTGATTGTACAGCTTCTTCCTACTTGTTTTCTGCAAGTGGATTTTTCAAGTCCATGGTGGCAACAATGGAGGGTCTGAAAGACAAGAGAGAGAACATTGTCAGGTCTCTCCTGAAGACCGTGGGGAGAACGCTTTCCTTTCTCTAATTACAGAGCTCACTGGGTTTATGAGCTGTTCAAATGGGTGCTTTTACCTGAAGTCTGATTTGATGTTTTTAAAAACAGTGAATCTTTGAAGACAGTCGATATTCTGTAGTTCTCTGTTCAGCTCCTGTTTTCACAGACCAAGGGTTTATTCCAAGGCTGCCTGAGTCATTAATCTTTCTAGCCTTGTGTGTTAATTTCTTTGAAAGCTGTCAGAAATCATAAAGTTGAACAGAGCATTGAAACTTAAAATAAAAATCCTGTTTACCCAACCATTTCATCTACAGTACAGTTGATTTTGCAGTTCACAGAACCTTGAGATGCCCTTTTAAATGCTTTTCACTCTTTATCTCGCAGAATATAGTTTTTTAGAAAACCATTTCCCCCCCAGTTGTACATATCGCTGCTGTTCCCAAGCATAGGGCTGTTGGTGCGGATATCCTCTTTCAACAGCATCGGTCCCTTCCAGTCGTGTAGTTGGGAACATCCTTGAAACTCCATTCTAAGCCCCAGGTGAAGTTTCGCTCCCCTAGTAGTGATCTATAACGTGAAAGAACAGTATGTTTATGGGGCTGTCTAAAACTGTCTCTTTGTGATCTTGCAGTCCTTGGGTTTTATCTAGAGTCTTCTAGATAAAACCCAAGGACTGCAAGATCATCATCATTCCTAAATAAATAATTCAGTCGCCAGACTTTATCCTGATATTAAACTGTTCTTACTCCACTACACCCCTGAACCAGTCACCAGCCTCAGTTTTCTGGGCACCGGTGACTCCCAGGCGCCTGCAAATTTTGTGTCCTGCCTATAGCATTTCAGTGTTCAGATGGCTTTACAATCCTTGTTTAAATCATCCTCCCAACAACCCTGTGAAGTAGGTTGTTACTAGGCCTATATTTCAAATTGGGGACAGGCTGAGAGAGAGTGACTTGATCAAAGCCATCCAGTGAGTTCATGGCTAAGACAGGATTCGAACTCTGGTTTTCCAGGTCCCAGTTCAGCACCTTATCCGCTAGCGTAAGCTGATTCTTGCACATATAATTATTAAGAATGGAATGAAGGACAAAGCGTATGCTGTCATTATAGAGTGGATGCTGTGAAGTGCCAGGTACATTGCTAATGCTATATAAATACTTAATAATTATTATTTTTATTAGAGATGCATAAATCTTGGCAGAAGAATATTAGGTTAAAGAAACAGATGTTGCCAGCAAAGAAATGAATGGTTTTAATATTGAAGTTTCCTATAGGCTCTCTGCTCAGTCTACAATAGATGTCCCTCCCATCTTATTAACCTAATGTGCCCTTTTGTGCAAAGAATGTTTTATTATTATTATTATTATTATTTTATTATAAGCATTTATATAGCGCCAGCAATATACCTGTCGCTTTACAGAGAATAAGATAGACACGGTCCCTGCCCGAGAGCTTACAATCTTTTCATCTTTCTCTTCTGATTCCACTTCAGTGTTGTATTCCTTTAGTTCAGTGAGACTACACTGCTGTCTAATGAGAACAGAAACGCCGTGTCCAAAGGTAGAATTTCTTCGAGGTAATGTAGTATGATTTTTGACCCTGTAACAGTATTTTCTTCTGAAAGCCCATGATGTCTTTGATAGTTGATTCCTTGAACCTGTATCCATCTAGCATCACAAGAAATTCAGACCACCTTGTTGCCACAGGTTTGCATTGCAACACATATTTTAAAAAGTTTTGTGAAATGAATGCCCTGTGTCCCTTGTTTGGAAAAGTGGCAGAAGTGGTTGTAATTATTGTGATGATAAATGCTGCTTTTGGGTGTGTGTGTGTGTGTGTGTGTGTGTGTGTGTGTGTGTGTGTGTGTGTGTGTGTAAAGCTTCATGAACATGGTGATATCCTAATACAATGCCACGAAATTGCATTGCCTATGTTGTCAGGTTTCGGCAATTGTTTCTAGATCTACTTCTCTTCCTGAACTAGACTTTAAATTTTTATATGAGTCCTAGTCTTGGCAGTCAGAGGATTCTGGTTTCCCATAATCATACAAAGACTTCTGGAATCCAAGGTCAAAAGGACACAAGATGATCTAGTCTAACCTTCTGTACATGAGAAGTCACCAAGCTCTGCCCCACCAAGCCTAATTTAGACAAAGAAAAAAAAATATGGAAAAAAGACCCCCAGCATGGAATTGTTCCAGGGAGAGATCAGCGGAGGCCAAAGTGCACCCTGCAATGGCAAAGAATGAATTTAGCAAGAGATACCCAGGTGATTCAAGGCAGGTGAGCCACACCCCATGATTCAGGGCTCCAGCCAATCCAATCTGAGGAAAAATGCCTTCCTGACCTTTAAAATGGAAATTAGTTGGGCATTTAGTGCATCAGCAAGACCCCCTACCAGTCAGTCACTTGAGATAAAATGCTCTGTGTTGTCCTTGTCCAGTGTTCCCCCCCTCAGCTGCAGCCATCTAATACCTGAGAGAAAGGAATATAAAAAAATACCCCACAAAATAACTTTTGGAGAAAATCCCCCCCTCTCCCATCTCTGAAGAAAGCATACCGAAGCATTAGGTTTGTAGCCTGTCATACAGTGCCACTCAAGAACCTGTCAAACTTGGTTTTAAACCTACTTAGGTTCTTTGTCCTTGCAGTTCTTTTTGGAAGACTATTCCAGAATCTCTCTTCCCCCCCCCTGGGAGAATAAAATTCTCCTGCTGTTTCTGTGTTAGGAAGAACTCTTTTAAAAAAAAATGAGAGCAGGTCGACCAAGCTGTGCTGTGATATGCAACGGGAAGTATTCTGCTGCAGGAGATATTCATAGGTCTTTTGACATCAAAATCAACTAAACGGCACCATATGCCCTGCCATGTCTTATTTCTTAATTAGCAAGTGCTTTCCTAGTCAAGTGGCTCTCAAGAAAAATAAGATATAACTGTATGAAAAGCTGTACTCTACTGTCATAGAATTGGAGTGAGGAGATCATCGGTCATGTTCACTCAGCTGTTACAAAATCTTTTTGGCAATGACTGAATATTGTTTCATCACATCCCACAGGCCACCTTTTCTTCCCATTGGGCTTACATTAATCCAGCATTTTGCTTTATCATCTCAAGTTACGTAAAAACATCCTGCTTAACCCTTGTCTGGGCATGCTGCTTTAGCAGTACCATGAAACTGAAGAGCATTGTGTTAATGTAGTGATGCTGGCTGTATCATCAAGCAGATAGAGGAAGTGTTGCCACAAAAGTGGATTTGCAGTCATCCAGAACATCCTGTGGATGGGTCAAGCAATGGGTCGAGAGATTGAGGCTACACGTTCCAACAAGCAGTTAATTCGACACCAAACCAACGTTATTCAGGAGTAGAAAGAAGCATGTACTACTGAAAAACCAGGATTGGTTTGTATTTTGAAGTAACTGTTCATATGAACGCTTATCAGAGTGAGGGTGATGGCCACAGTCTTGGCTGTGCAGAAATTGATGCAGTACTACTTCAGTTTACGCTGTGTGTTTGAACGCTACTGAAGTAGAATAATTACTTTGATTTAATTAAGGCCACATTCGGACAGAGAGGTAAACTGGAGTAACTGTTAGAAAACGGTGTAAAGCAAAGTAACTACATTGATTTAATCAAGTCAGAGCAATTACTCTGCTAAGGTTCAGAAGAACAGTGTAAACCAAAATTGTACTGTGTCAGTAGCGAAGATGTAATGGTCATTGAACCATGGTTACCACCTTCACGCTGTTAAGTGTTCACATGAACAGTTACTTTGAAATACAAACCAGGTGGGGGTGAGGAGATCTCTCTCTACTCCTAAATAATGCTGGTTTAGTGCTCTGTGTGAAGACTTTAAGAGTAAAACAGAAGTAAGGTCCAGCTACATTAAACTGACTGTTCATCAGAAGACGGCCTCAGCTGAAGGAGTTTGTTAGTTGGAACATGATCTGAGTAAGGTAGCTGAGAAAAATGTATTCTTGTGAAAGTGGGTATGCGAGAATTCTTCTCTCCCTTTATTGCCAGTCTGGTCAGATAGAGGATCTTCCTCACTATTTGTTCCGTTGTGAGGCTACTATGGAGATCCGTAATAAAATATTGAAGCCTCTCCTAATGAGAGAGTCGTATTGGGATATGGTGTTAAAATTTCCTTTTTGCTGGCAAATCCTCTTGATCATATCACCTTAAAGGTCGCACATTATGCGCATGTGTTAGCTGCTTGAAGACATCATCACTAGGGCAAGAGGACTAGTGATGTTTTTCCCTGTTGAAATTTTGAGAAATTTGTGCTTGACATCGGGAATTTGTTTCTGAGACTGTTTAAAATGTATTATTGTTAAGCGTACTCTTTTAAAGAGTTGGCATACGTTTTATATCTATTATTTTATTTTTATGTGTTGAGACCTGTGGTCATAACAGTCAACTTATTACCTACCTTACCTTGTTGAGTAGAGTGGGAGCTTCCCCAGAATGAGTCCTTTGAGCAGCTCATCTTCCATCGAGAAATGTATTGTCTTGGACACTATGAAATTAGTTCAGATCTGTAGCTAAATACTCTTTAAGTGTTACAGTTGTGTGAGGTGGCTCCTGGTTGAACCGTAAACTGTCCTTGTCTGGCTTCTCCGTGAATGGACCAGTTAAACGTAACTGATAGGACGAGGGAGGGTTTCTCCTTTTCATTTCTCTATTGGAGATGTAATTCATGGGAACTGCTTATTCAGCATAACCATTTGGCAGCTTCTGCCCTCAGACAGCAGGCTCAGTGGCATGCACCTGATGTTTCCGTGTCAGTGCTTCCAGAAAACCCCTGGCTGCATGGTGGTGCCCTGAGAACAGGACCTTGCAAAAAGAAAACGGATATAAAATATCTAGTGAGTGCACAGTGGAAACTGCAATTCCCCACTCAAAAAAACCCTCCGCTTTTATATTCCCTCTCTCCTCTCCACCTCTCAAATCCACACCCACTTAAAGAAGTTTAATCAAACTGCTCTGCTTGTATACACAATTCTACAGCTTGGGGCAGGAACGCTTGCTAGTGTTCAGAATGGAGGTGTATCTGGGTGGGAATGGCCCTGGGTGAAGAAGATGGCGTACTGCTTCCACCCTGGCACCAGCCCCATCACCGCCCTGGCACCAGCCCCATCACCGCTCCCTTCTCAGTAGCAAGGGCATGACTACACCAGGGAACATGCCCCCCCACAGGCCCAGTGCCGCTGCAACTCCTGTCCCTGTTTATAGCTACGCTTGGTGTTTTCAGACGTGACAATAGTATGGATTTCCACGCTTTCCCAAGTGTGGAAATCCATGCTCTTATCATGGCTGAATGCAGATGCCAGATGTTGACCGAGGCTGGAACCCAGGTTTGCACAGGCCGTGGCAGTGCTTAGCCTGCGCTGTTCTTGGGACCATCCCCGAGGAACAGCCCAGGCTAAGGGCGGATTCAGACGTGTCTTTAAATCGCACAGAAGCCTCGGCGGCATAGTGCGATTTAAAAAACCCCGCACTTCCGGGCTGGTGTGAATGCGCTGAGTGCGCACATTTCCACCTAGTCCGAATGTTTGGAGCGCGGTTTGAAAAGCTGCTCGGAGCAACTTTTCAATCCGCACTCCAAACATTCGGGCTAAGTGGAAATGTGCGCGCTCAGCGCATTCACACCAGCCCGGAAGTGCGGGGTTTTTTAAA
>QEPC01002818.1:321850-386260 GCA_003113815.1 Sphenodon punctatus
TGGGAGGCAATAATTTTGCCAAGGGACAGGGTGTAGATAGAGAAGAGGAGAGGGCCAAGGACAGAGCCTTGGGGGACCCCAACCGAAAGGGGGAGGGAGGAGGAGTTTGACTCGGGGAGTGAGACTTTAAAGGAGCAGTCAGAGAGGTAGGAGGAGAACCAGTCAAGGACAGAGCCATGGAAGTCCAAAGAGTAAAGCGAGTCCAATAGAAGCAAGTGGTCGACAGTGTCAAAGGCAGCAGAGAGGTCAAGGAGGACAAGAATGGAGTAGAGGCGCTTAGATTTAGCGACAAGTAGATCATTGGTGATCTTGGCCAGGGCAGTTTCAGTAGAGTGGAGGGGGCGGAAGTCGTATTGGAGAGGGTCCAGGGAGGAGTTGGCGGAGAGGCGGTCCAGGCAGCGGGAGTAGTATCAGTGCAAACGCTCTATGTAAACCATCCCTAAAATGTGTATTTCTCAAATGTACAAAGACAAAGCAATCCTTAAAATTGTCTAATTGTCATAACTTAGACCGTTGTCACACAGACACTCTCCACCTACTACCCTCCCCGCTATACATGTTGCAGGTCTGCAGTGTTGCCCTATGTGTATCCTGTAACATGTAGATTTATTTATATTTATTTATTTTAAACATTTATTAGTTGCCCCATATGCCTACGGCATCCTGGGGTGACGTACAATTCAGTAAAAACATTCATAAAAATAAAACAATTTTTAAAAAACAACACACGATTTAAAACCTCAAAACAGGGTTAGGAAAATATAAATAAAAATAGAAATAAAGGTAGGGAAGAGCTAAACACCCTAACCCCCTCTCCCCCTCCTCCCCAAAGGCCTGGGCGAACAGCCAGGTTTTACAAGCCCGCCGGAATGTTAAAAGGCTCGGGGCCAGGCGAGCTTCCTCCAGGAGGGAATTCCAAAGACATGGCCCGGCCCGGCTCCCGAGAATGCCCTCTCCATTGTGGCCCCCCCTTGACACGGGGGACCTCCAAGAAGGCACCCCCGGCAGACCGAAGGAGCCACTCTGGGGCGCGAAGAGCGAGGCAGTCCCTGAGGTACGAGGGGCCGAGACGGTGAAGGGCCTTATAGATCAATACCAATACCTTGAACCTGGCTCAGCACGCTATTGGCAACCAGTGCAGAGTCCGGATCACAGGTGTTATATGCTCTTGACGACCTGTCCCCATCAGGAGCCGTGCCACCTCATTTTGCACTAGCTACAGCCTCCGGACCAGGAACAAGGGCAGCCCCACGTAGAGCGCATTGCAGTAGTCCAGCCTCGAGGTGACGAAGGCATGGATGAGGGAGACCAGGTCCGGGCCGGAGACGTACGGACGCAGCCTCCGCACCAGATATAACTGGCGGAAGGCGGCCCTCGCCACCACCTCCAACTGTCGATCCAGGCGGAGATCTGCGTCCGGTATCACCCCCAGACTCCGAACCTGCTGAGCTATAGGAGGGCAAATCCCCCCAATCAGGGGGGTCAACACCTCCCTCGCTCTCCCCACCACCATCACCTCCGTCTTATTGGGGTTGAGCTTCAGTCTACTCCGCCACATCCACTCCGCCACGCCCTCCAAACACTGGGATAGCACCGAGATAGCAGGGTCTGGGTCAGCTGGAAAAAAGAGGTACAGCTGAGTATCCTCAGCATATTGGTGACAGCGCACCCCGAACCCTCTCACGACCTCCCCCAAGGGCTGCATGTATACATTAAATAGTAATGGAGACAGGATGGAACTCTGCGGAACGCCGCAGGACAAGTATAGTGGGTGAGTGGAGAGTGTCTTGTGTGAAAACACCCATAGTTTAGTATACGGAGTATATTTATTTTACTGGCCATCTGAAAGGGCTTATAGGTAGTGATTTGAGAGTGTACCGTATTCCATTTCTGATCTTCTCTCATGCACTCTCAGTTGCCTGCAGGGGAAAAATATATATATTTTTAAGGACCATAAAGAGCCTTTTGGTCCATTAAGCCTTGATTTTTAAACACACTGACCTATCTCACACTGCTGTGCCTTATAGAAACAGAGCTCTGCCCCTTATTCCATACCCCTCCTTCATCTATTTTTCATTTTTTTTTAAAAAAGAGTTTCCTTTTGAATTGCTTCCCCTTCTCAAATTTCCATCTTCTTTCAGTAGATGTTTCTGCCTTGCTTGTTACCCTCTAGATCACTTCTCTTTCTCTCCTACTATAGCCCACAGCTGCTCTTTCGAGAAGCCAATCCCTTTCAGTATTTTTATATACCTCTTGCAATTCCGCCCCCCCCCATCTCTGTTCTGTTTACTCTTAAGCCGTGTAGCTCTGTCCCCCTCCCATCTTGGTTCCTATAGTTGCTCTTTTATTGCATCTATTTGAACCTGACTGTATCCATCAAGGGATCGTTATTTGTGTCCTGGGGATACAACCCTGTTAAGTCTAGGAATTCGCTACCTTCAATGGCAAAATTGACTAAGTTACAGAGAAACGTTGATGATCTTTGAACTCCTTGTCCTTATTACAAGTCTAATTGTTCCACTCATGAGTAGGAGAACAAATGATGTTTAAGTAATCAAATAACTAGCTTCAATGGAGACATTCTGTTTCTAAAAGTTGAGAGATTCCTTCTGAAACCAAGGGATTTGATGCCACACCAGACTCCAGAGGGTTCCCTTTGCTAAATGGATTCAAATCTACTCAAATTGCCCACAGGATATGCTGCATTTGGTTTTCTTACTTGTGGTTGTTTTTTCGTTGTTTAGGTTCTACCAAATTCCTCTTGCTGAAAAAGCCATATTAATTTTTCCAGGTTCCATAGATACTTTAATTTAATTAAAACTGGTAAAAGATTGTCTCTAATTTCATTAAACAAAGAACAGTCCATCATGTAATGAATGGTGTCTTCCACAGCTCCAGACTGACACGGGCAATATCTCCGTTCTCTAGGTAGTTGCAACCTCCTTCCTGCCAAAAAAGCAGTCAACATTTGTTCAGTACGGAGTCTGCATAAAGCTGTTAACAAATTGCACTCCTGGGCTATAGTTTTACATCGGGAGCCTTAGTCATGTTTTTCATCATAGTCAAATGCCATAGAAATACTTTGGGGTTTTGCAGAAGTTCACGTTCAAGACTTGGAAATGAAGCTGGTAGTTCTCCTTTTTCTTGGCAGACATTATGTCTTATACAACAGACTTGTTAAGCAACTTGAAGGGACGCCATCAATTGGAAATCTAGTTGATTCCTCCCCTCAAACACGGGTTTAAAACAGTCCCGTGCACTGTCTGCCCCTGAGTTTCTTTGCCAGCTATGGTTTTTCGAATTCCATTTTTGTGTGTATTTGAACACCCCCCTTCCCAGCCTTCTTGCTGTGTTACTGACGGGCAAGGGAGACCATGAAACCGACTATTCAACGGCCTGTCAAATGCACAAAGTAAAACCAAGAGACTTTGCGTGTTTTTAAACGAGATGGGCGTGTGTGTGTTTGTGGTCGGTGTGTGGTGTGCGTGCGTGGGGGAGCACTTCAAACGAGTGCCCCCTACATGACCACCCCATCCAGGTACGGTGTACACCAGAATGCCCCGTGCATGTACTGGGTGTGCGGTGCGTGGGTCACGGAAGTGCGCACCCCCATGCACCATATTCAAGCACGACATCCCCCACATGGATGGTAAGTGTCCATGCGTGGGGGTGTCTTGTGTGTAAAAAATTTTTTTTTAAAATTCCTCCTCCAGCCTCTTCTCAGTTGTTATTTTGTTGTAACAGTAGCTAATAGTTGTTTGAGCAGATGTGATACATTTAAAAAAAATAAAAAATTATAGGAGACAAGCAGTTTTAGTTGAAGCTAGCTACGTCACAGTATGAAATCTGGCACGTTGTATTAAACATTGAGGGCGCGTGGAGTAAATCTTTTGTAATGTGATCATGCTTTATAGCACAGAGATTTGACTTTGTGGGTTGTTCACGATGACTTCCTCCCTGCTGTGTTTTTGTTTTAGTCTTTTGCCTCTGGTTATTTGTTCTTTATCTCATGCGCTGAATGTCATGTTCCATTAATCGGCCAAGGAGAATAATTGAGCTGTGCACCTCAATGGCTTTCCATATTTCTGTCCTCTTAGAGAAGTAGAGCTTCAAACAGTGTTTAACTTGAGTGCTTCGGGCTCTGTTTCTCCAGTCTCCCAACTCTTGTTTTGACGCCTTTTATGAAAACAGAAATTAAAATCCATTTCTAACTCATTTTGATAGTTTCTTCTTTATGCTGTGCTCTGATTTTTTTTTTTTTTTTTTTTTTTTTTCCCCCAGGTCACATTACTGCCTTGGGTTGCCATGACTCATGGTTTAACCCTGAGATTCCTGTAGGCCAAAATGGGAGTCTTAGGGGGGCAGAGGTGAAACCATGAGAAATGGCAACCCTATTGCTGCATGCAGAACTGGATTTCCTTTAGGCCAGTAACACTTGCACCTGGCTGTGGCTCAGGAGTCATATGTGCCAGGCAGTGTTAACCATAGAGTTGTGGGAACCTTGTGAAGTGTGTGTGGCTGGTGAGGGGACAGACTGCAGCACCAAACTCTGGCCAGGTGTTCTTGTCTACCAGATGCCGGCACTAGATAGATGGTTGGCACTGAAGCTGCTTTGTGTCCTAGACTAGGGATTTTGTGCACTAATGGTTCTTTGCAGCTGCATTCACAACTCCTAGTGGAACGGCTACTTGCAGTTCAGAAGCCACATTCTGAGTGTTGGTGCTTGACACAATCCCCAAATGGTAATAGGTTACGTATGACATCTCGAAATAGATTACATTTGCAATTCTGACGCACCCCCCAAGGTGATGTGATTGAGCAGTAACAATATGTTTATTCCTTTGAAATCAAAGTAGATTTACTGTTTGCAACTTATTATGTTGTTAACACAAGCCTCATTTCTCTTCTGAAAAATCCATGTGGGCTGTCCTCTATATGCGTTTCTGTATTTGAAAGAAATTAATATGAAAGAAGTGTAGCTAGCAACAACATTAAGGCAAGTTTGGGTTGTGTGTCAATCAGATCTGTACGATTACTATGCCCTTTGTAAGGCTGTTTCGTGGAGTGTCTTCATCCAACTTGGATAAAGCATTAGCAGACATTCTGTCGTGAGCTACTGCACTGAGAATTAAGTTGAGATTTGCAAACTCGTTAATCTTTCCGATACCCATTTCTCAGGTAAGTCAGACTTTGCATTAAATTGTCTCTCTTGGGATGAAAACAGACATGACGTATCACTAAACACCATTTAACCACCCTTGGTGGTTATTTATGCATGTTGCAGGGCTGTATTGGTGCCCTATGCAGCCCTGCAACATGCATAAATGACCACCAAGGGTGGTTAAAGGGTGGTTAGCGTCATGTCTGTTTTCACCCTTGGTCTTGCTTTTGCATTAAACATAACTTTATCTTCTGTAATAGAAGATAATTATCATGTCTGCAAGTTGATAGTGGGGATGCGTAAGGGCTGTGATGAGGAAGAGGAGGGTCCTGGGAATACAACCATGTTAAGTCTAGGAATTTGCTACCTTCAGTGGCAAAATTAACTAAGTTACAGAGAAATGCTGATGACCTTTGAGCTCCTTGTCCTTCTTACAAGTCTAATTGTTCCACTTAGGGCTAGGAGAACAAATAATATTTAAGCAATCCTTATGGATCTGCATGGTCTCCTTTCTGCTCCCTTACCCTGAGCTCAGTCAGCTAGTGCTTGGGAGGTATGAACTGGATCCAAGGGCCAGAGGCAGGAACTGCAAGGGGCCAAATATAAACTAGGTGCAGGCTGCATTTGACCCTTAGGCCTGAGGTATCTTGCCCAAGTTGAACTCTTTCCTACAAGTTTTTTTCAGTTTTCACTGTCTTTTGAAATTATATTGACATTTTTAATCTAAAAGGAAATTGGTAGCAAAGTTGTAATTGTCCTCCTGTACTTCGAGTGTGTTCCGCTTGTACCTGCTTCGAACAAAATGGATAGTACAGTCTACACATTAGACTGCATGCTTAGTAGGGCAGTGATGGTGTTTTTCTTCCTCATTCACTTCCACTCTGAGCATGTTGTTTGCTAATACTCATGTTACAAAAAATAACATTTTACCACAGGGCTCTAATTTCCTTGGGATGACTGCCCAGTGGCAAGCAGCCTATCATTAAATTGTGCACGCTCTAGGGTCTCCGTTTTTGTCGAGCGGTTCTTGCTGCAGGCAGCAGGTGGCATTGTTTTCGGTGACATCTGGACTTTTGGGTATGGTCTGATATTTAAAGCTTGTGTTCTGCTTTTGTTAGATGGGGACTAGGTTGTAAATTAAAGTACAGTAGAAACATCACAGTATTCAAATGGATTTCCAAAGCCAGATTTTGTGTTTGGGCGAGAATAGCCTTCACAAAAGGCTGAAAGATTGCTTGCCTGTTTGTTCAGCATATTCAAACATGGCTGAAAGGTTCCCAGAGTCCTCTGCAGGATTTGTATGCTCTGAGTCTCATGGCTGTATTTTAAATCTTTGTGGGATCTTGTCAGAATGAGGTGACCCCTCCTTTTGAGTATCGGTATTTGCAGGTTTAACAAGGAGGCAGAGAGTATTCAACTCATTTCTTTGGAGTAGTCTTGAAAATAAATCTGGTTGAAAATTTTAACTCTTACTTAAAAAGGGCCCAGGGTTCAAAATGAATTCTTACTAGCTAGAGGAATGAAGGATGTGTAAAGCAAATGGTGAAAAAGGGATACTAAGTTCCTTTATAAATGAACATAACTGTGGCTCAAGTAGTTGAGATAATGGAGACTTTGGTATGTTTTCTGAAGACTGATTTCAGAGTTTGTTTTTACAATGTCCCTCTTGCTAACTTTTCAAAGGCTTTAAAAAATGAATACTGTACCTAGAAAATGTGAGTCTATAACAGTACTAATACACTGCACATTAGTTTACATGCACACTAGTGTGCAAAGGAGATTGTCGGACAGCCTTGCGGTACCACTGATAATTACGCTGAAGAAAAACTACTGATGAAGAAGCGATACAGAAAAATTGCTATCTTCACATTGAAATGGAACCATCAGTGGAGGGCAAATTGCTGGTTACAGAGAGGGTAATAATGAAACCATGGACAGTAGGAAGCATGACATTATAAAAATTGATCCTATTAAGCAAGCTGTGTGGTGTTGGGTTTTTTAAAATTATTATTATTTTAATTTGTTTTTATAGGTGCCCCCCCCTGTCAAATGGGGCTTGGAGCACTTCACAACATAAAATAAATGTTAAAACAGTATAGAATTGATTTTAAAATATAAATCCATTTAAAAGGGGAAGGTAAAGAGGGCGGAGATATCACATTAAGGGGCACCAGCAGCGGGATCCTAAAAGCATCTTGAAAATGAGTCTTTAGGTTTGTGACTAAGTCGACCCTTAGTCATGGAACTATACTTGCATAGCACTTTGCAGGACGGGGGAGGGAAGAGGCTAGGTATTTTTTTTATTTTATTTTATATTTTATTTCAACATTTTAAACTTATTTTACATTAGCCTTCCCCAGCTGAAAGGTTATCATCGCAAAACGCGCTACATTGAGCGTACTCCAAAGCCGTAAACTAAATAAACATAACCAAAACTTATGGACTTCAAATCGAAATTACCATCAGTTGTACCGGATAGTTTCATATATAAAAATGAAACCGATATGGATTCTCATCTGTCTCTATGGCTTCCTTCTGCATCACCTTCGTACATGGGAGCCATGGTGCTACAAAGTCTCCTCTCTTCTGTATTGCCGTAGATTTTTTTCCATGGAAAACAGGTACCACATATGGTTCATCCATTCCAGAAAGGTAGGTCGGCTTTCAGCTTTCCATTTCCTGGCAATTAAGCTTATAGCTGTTAGACACATTCTCTTACATGAATCTGCGTACCTCTGAATCCTTTGTGAGTCTGGGTACAAGACCAGTAGACCAATATCGGGCGAAAAAGGGATCACTGTTCCCACTACTTTACTCATGTTCTCCCAGACCTCCCTCCATAATGGTTGGATAACAGTACATTCCCACCAGCAGTGCAGATATGTTCCTCTTTCCCCACAAAAATTCCCCCTTGTCCCTGTTTGTATTTTAATATGAGTACTGCAGTATCCCTGTTTTTATTTATTTATTTATTTATTTATTTAACAAAACTTATATCCTGCTCTCCCTGCCTCAGCGGCTCAGAGCGGCTAACAACATTATAAAAATATAAAAAAATTCTAACGTTTTAAAATATCAATCATAAAACAAAACACAAAAATACACACCTTCCCATCCTCCCCCTCCCCCCCCCTTCTCCACCCAACCCCTCTCCCTCATCAAATTCCTGACGGAACAGCCAGGTTTTGCAGTTCTTATGGAAGGCCGGGAGGTCTGGGGCCATACGCACCCCTACCGGGAGGGAGTTGCACACGCGCAGTGCAGCGACTGAGAACGCCCTGCTCTGTGTGCCCCCCCGTGAAACCCGGGGGACCTCCAACAGTGCGCCCCTAGCCGACGGTAGGGGCCGATCCAGGTCTCGCAGATGAACAGGGCCCAGACCGTGTAGGGCTTTATAGGTTAATACTAACACTTTGAAACGGGCCTGGAAGACTATTGGCAGAGACGTCCTGAGCACTGGTATAATGTGCTCCTGGCGGCCCAACCCCACCAGGAGCCGGGCCGCTGCATTCTGCACCAGCTGCAGCTTCCGAGCCATCACCATAGGTAGCCCCATGTAGAGCGCGTTGCAGTAGTCTAATCAAGAGGTAATAAAAGCATGGATGATTGTGGCCAGGTCCGGAACCGAAACTAGTGGCCAAAGCCGCCGCACCAGATGTAACTGGCGGAAGGCACTTCTCGCCACAGCCTCCACCTGGAGATCCAGGTGGAGCTGCACATCGAGGAGCACCCCCAGGTTCTGCACCTGGGACGTCAGCGAAGGGCAAACTCCATTGATCGATGGAACTGTCAACTCCACTGACCTACCCACAAGCATCACCTCCGTCTTGTCCAGATTCAGTTGCAGTCGGTTAACCCTCATCCAGTCCCCCGCAGCTGCCAAACACCAGGTAAGCATCGAGACAGCAGGGCCTGGGTCAATTGAAAATGAGAGATACAGGTGGGTGTCATCCACATACTGATGACACCTCACTCCGAACTCTCTGATCACTTTGCCGAGCAGCTGCATATACATGTTGAACAGGAGAGGGAACAAAACTGAACCCTGCGGGACCCCACACGGGAGGTCACGGTAAGATGAACAATAATCACGGAGTACCACCCGCTGAGTTCTTCCTGTCAGGAATGAGCGGAACCATTCAAGAACGATCCCACCCACCCCTGCACTGTCCGGCAGGTGCGTCACCAACATCTTGTGGTCAACAGTATTCAGTGTTGCTGAAAGATCTAAAAGGACCAATAGGGTCGATCGACCCCGGTCCTTTTCTCGGCGAAGATCATCTACCAAGGCCACAAGTGCTGTCTCAGTGCCATGCCCCGGAAGGAAGCCAGACTGCGAAGGATCATGATAACCGACGCGATCGAGATGCTCTTGGAGCTGCTGAGCCACTACCCGTTCAATAACCTTCCCTAAAATGGGAAGGTTAGAGACAGACCGATAGCTGGCAGGGGAGTCAGCGTCAAGCAATGGTTTCTTGAGCAGAGGCCGCACCACCGCCTCCTTGAGACAGCTTGGCACTCTGCCCTCCCGCAGGGAGGCATTGACCACCCCGGGAAGCACTGGTCCCAATGTCTCCCGGCAGCTCTTAACTAGCCAGGACGGTCACGGATCTAATTCACAAGAGGTGGCTCAAACGCTCCAAGCACCCCCACTACATCAACAGGTGTCACTGACTGAAAGTGATCCCATAAAATTGGACAAGCTGGGGCTTCTACAACCTCTACCTCCTCCACTGCATTAAGTGCGGCATCGAGGTCTTGGTGAATCCGAGCAATTTTGTCCACAGAATAATCCTCAAAAAGGTTTACAGCGGACGGAAGATGACTCAACCCCCACCGGTTTGAGGGAGGCAGGACTGACCAGTCCCTGGAACAGTTCCGCTGGACGGGATTTAGTGGCTGCTATGAGGGCAGCAAAGAACTCCCTCTTTGCTATTCGCATAGCCACAGCATAGGCTCGTAAACTAGCTCTATGTCGCAATCTGTCGACTTCAGTGCGAGAACGATGCCACCGTTGCTCCAACTGTCGCCCCTCTAGCATCAGGCCCGCAGTTCCTCAGTGAACCAAGGAGGCGTGTGGGGCCGCCGCCTAGGCAACGGACGTCTGGGGGCTGTTTGATCGATGGCCTCTGTTAGCAAGATATTCCAAAGCTCAATGAGGTCATCGATGATATGGTCATCAAGGTCAGAGGGTAATTCCCTGAGAGCATCTAGAAACTGCACTGGATCCATCAGCCTCTGGGGGAAGACCATCCAAATAGGTCCCGCATCCTGCCAGGGTGCTAGAAGGAAGGTCTGTAGGAGGTAATGGTCCGTCCATGACAAGGGCACAGTTATCTTCCCCATTAACAGAGCACCCGCCTCAAGGCCAGTGCAGAACATGAGGTCCAAGGTATGCCCTCCAAGATGTGTCAGGCTGTAGACCCTCTGGGACAGGCCCATGGTGGCCATGAACTCAGGCTCAGCTCCCCTGAGCACAATGGAGCTGAGAGTTTCTAAAATTTGATTGAAACACTAAACTGCCTCTTTCTCCCATGCTGCCCTCTGTAATTGGAATACTCTCCCTGAACACACACGCTCTTGTTCCCTCCCTTGTGACCTTCAAATTCCTCCTAAAACTCTACCTCATCTATCAGGCCTTCCCAAACTCCAGTCTCCCATAGAGTGCTCCTTGATAGGCCAGGTTCCCCCCTCCTCCCTTGTTACTAAGCTAAGCCCATGCACCTGCACCTTCATAGCTTCATAAATGTATCCCTGTCCCTCCCTATGTGCCCCCTCATCTTGCTTCCTCTCTCCTTGCCACCTGCAGATTGTAAGCCTTTTGGGGCAAGGACCTGTCTCTAATCACAACTGTTCAGCGCCAGGCACATTGCGTGGGGCTATATACATAAATAATAATACTAATATAACATAGGATGCTTTTCCCACGATACTTACTTTGCACGGTAATGCGGGACACACATCTCCCCTGGGTGCATTTTTGCTGGCTATCCTGCGGGGGATTGCGGAGCTGGATTTCCCCACTCTGCAATCCTCTGCAGAATAGCTGGCAAAAATGCATTGGGTGTGGAGAGGGGTCCCACATTACAAACGCTGTGCATGCTTTGCCTTCCGGATTTTTCCTCGTAGGCAAATTGTGTGCGGACGTATCGTGGGAAAGTGCCCTTAGGTTGGACAAAAGTACTTTCAGATATATTGAAAGACTGTAAGCAAGTTAAGTTGGGAGAAAGGTGTCTTCTAAACTACTTCACATATCTGTTTTAAGACTACTCTTTCCTTAATGTTTTCTGTTTTATTTATTTATTTCATATTATTTCTAGCCCTCACCCTCCTGCTAACACAGCAGCTCAGGGTGGCTCACAATCAGAATTCCAAAAAATACAGTAAAACCATTCACTACTTAATATATAAAATACATAAAATTATAATTTATAAAACAAATTAAAAAAGCAGAACCAAACCCCCCACAATAGTCATCTCCCTCCCCAAAAGCCTGGTGGAACAGCCGGGTCTTACACTGTCTCCGGAAAGAAGGGAGGTCTGGGGCTAAGCGGGCCTCCATCGGGAGGGAATTCTGCAGCCTAGGAGCGGCCACCGAGACTGCCCTTCCCATCGTCGCCACCTGGGAAACCCGGGGGACTTTGAGTCGGGCATCTTCGGCTGACCACAGGGGCCGCACCAGGGCGTGAGGCAGTCCCACAAATAGGTGGGGCCCAGGCCATTTAGGACTTTATAGGTCTGCACCAACACCTTGAATTGGGCCTGGAAGACAATAGGCAGCCAGCGCAGAGAACAAAGCAGTGGTGTAATGTGCTTGCGATGACCTGTCCCCGTAAGAAGATGGGCTGCCACATTCTGCACCAGCTGCAGTCTCCGGACCATCACCAAGGGTAGCCCCACGTAGAGTGCGTTGCAATAGTCCAGTCTAGAGGTGATGAAGGCATGGATGATGGTGACCAGGTCAGAGTCTGAAATGTACTGCTGCAGCCGTCGCACCAAATGTAACTGGTGAAAGGTGATCCTCGCCACAGCCGCCGCCACTTGGAAAATCCAGGTGGAGCTGCGAATCAAGAAGCACCCCCAGACTACAGACCTAGCTGAAGGAGGGCAAACTCCATCAATGGCAGGAGCCACCACTCCTCCAGCCCTACCCACCAACAACACCTTCGTCTTGTCAGGATTCAGCCTCAGGCGGCTCGCCCTCATCCAGTCCCCCACAGCCACCAAACACCGGGTACGCACTGAGACTGCCGGGTCTGGGTCTGTAGAAAAAGAGAGGTAAAGTTGTGTATCATCGACGTACTGATAACTACGTACGCCAAACCCGCTCATGACCTCACCCAAAGGCTACATGTACATGTTGAACAGGAGTGGGGACAGAATAAAACCCTGCGGGACTCCTCTGGTTCTCCCATTGCTACAAATGTGGCGTCGAAGTTGTGGTGAATCTGGGCGATTTTGTCCATGAAAAAGTTGACAAGTCACAGCAGCACTGGAAGATTCCAGTTCCAGGCAGAGGGAGGCTGGACTGACCAGCCTCTGCACCAACCGGAAAAGCTCCGTTGAATGTGACTTTGTGGACGCTGTGAGGGTAGCAAAGAACATAATCTTTGCTGCCTGTGCAGCCACAGCATAGGCTCTTACACTAACTCTATGCTGCAATCGATTGGCTTCAGCACAAGTACGGCACCACCATCGCTTCAACCGCCATCCTTCCTGCTTCATCTGCCGCAGAGCTTCTGTAAACCAAGGGGACCTGTGTTGTCGGTGTTCAGGAAGCGGATTCCTATGAGCCATTCGATCGATGGTGCAAGGTGTTCCAAAAAGCTAAGAGATCATCGAGTGAACGGTCATCAAGATTAAGGGGTATTTCCACAAGAGGATTCCGGAACCTTTCTGGTTAGATAAGTCTCCGGGGACGAACCAACCAAACTGGTTCAGACTCTCTCGGGGGAAGACATTCACCAGGAGACCGGCCCGAGATTTATTATCTTTTAAAAAGGAAGAAACATTAATTTTATTCACATATCTCTGAACTGGGAGGCATTCTGAACATCTGACAGCATAAAGAAGAAATGGGATTATAGAAGCGCTATTAGTTAAGACGAGACAGATCATAATTTAGATATAAAAATTGGGAAACAAAAGTTTTAGATTAACGTTATTTAACTTAAGATGTTTGTAATTACACAAATTTGAGTAGGATGAGAAGATGTAAAATGCATTGATTAATTGTTCTCTTGTTAATGTGTTGGCCTTGTGAAAGAAGACTGATGGTTGTTTACAGATGTAGGGGATGAGGGATTGTGAAATGTTGTGAGCAAATGAGAGAGAGATTTGGATGGATTGTGTTTCTAGGAAAGAGATCTGCCTTAGTAAAGAATTTCCTTACGTTTTGAGGTTCTCGTCAAGGTGAATACTCCTTAACTATGTATTTAAACCTTTGGCTTTTAAATTTTGGAATTTGGAATTGTGTGCTAAATAAATTTGAACTGGAAGCCTAATTAGAACATGAAGTGAGATTTGGCTTGGAAGTAGGCAGCCAGGCAATTGCATTCTTCTGTCATTTAGAACATTAAAAGCAGTATTAGACTGGCTGTAGGAAATCTGCAGGAAATTTCCTGTAAGGAAGGATCTTGCATTAGCAGGGAGGCTAGACTAGATAACAAGCTTCTTCTGTCCTTGATTACTTTGAATTGGTAGAGTATTGTTTGTCTTTCTGAGTGAGATAATAGATGTTTGGCCCTTTTTACGCAGGCCATGGTGCGGGGGGTTGGTGTGTGCCATGGTCCATGTGCAGTGAGTGGGAGGACGGTGTAGATGGGTGCACACCCATCTACACCCACCACTACCTATCAACACACATGGAGCAACTGCCGTTTTTGCTGGTTGCTCAGTGTGTGGGATGGGTGGAGGTGGGTGTGTATGTATGTGCGCGGGAGCGTGCACTCACGCACACTCTCCCCACCCCCACTGCAGGATTTACACGTGGGGCACCCACGCATGAACACCTGGGTGTTCATGCATGCGTGCCGCCCATGTAAACAGGGCCTTTGTCTCCTGGATGGCAGCGTTTATCCTATCTAAATACACTTTCCCCTTTGCTCTGCACTCAAACCTCTACCTTTTTAAAACCAATGGTTTACTTCCATCCCTGAGCACTTGCTGTTCAGCACAATTCACATTATTTATTTATTCTATCATTTTATTTTTCCTCTTCTTCCCTTCCTGTCTCCCTTTTCCTGTGGAACACATGGAAATAAGTTTAAGTGGTAGTTTATGCACGCTATCTCAGGCTTCAGATCAGTGGCGGCTGGTGGGTTTTGAGGCCGGTGGGGCAGTGGGTGAGTTGAACCTGCTGCCGGAGGGCCTAGGGGCGGAGCCTGGCCAGTGGTGGGCAGAGCCTGGCCAACGGTTAGGCTAGTGGCATTGCTTAACTCAGCAGTAAGGAGTTCCCAGGGTTAACATTGGATGGACGTTATGTTACTTAATGATTGGAACTCCTTGCTGCTGCATGAAGCACTGCCACTGGGGGATAGAGAGCCCTCTTACTGTGGTCCTGTCCACTCCCTCTTTCCCACCGGGTCCAAATTAACCATATCAGGTTAAAAAAATAGATCACGTTGCCATCGCCTACCTTTATTCTGAACCCTCGAATACTCGATTTTCATGCCCTCCTTGGCTACCTGTAGTCTCCTGAAGGTGTAGGCTTTGGGACAAGCCTTCCTTCTGGCTTGGAGAACTGGGAGGACTGAGTTAGCTCCCTGTCCTGCGATAAGCAGCTGCTACAACCAGGCAGGCTAGCCGTTAGTGAAGTGAACCAACATGTGGCATAGCCTTCTTGCAGAAAAGCTTGCCACAACATCCCAAACTGCAAAGGGCGGGGCCATTTTAAAATGCAAGGAACATTCCAGCAAAGATTGCGTTGGAAACCCTTCCTTCCAGCCAAGCTCCTAGGTCCCTCCACCCAAGAAACAGAAAGCAGACCGTTTAGGTGGAAAACAGCAAAGACAGAGACCATTTTAACCAAGGCCGTTTTTAGACGAGTGCGCGGTGCGCTCGTGCGTGGTTTCCAGAATCCCGTGAGACGGGATTAGACGAGATGCTGATGTGAGTCACGCGCACGGGAGGGGGACGTGCATTCTTTTCCAGCCGTGATCTGACCCGGTCGGCGATCGAGGTGGTCAAATTGCAGCCTGAAAAGAATGCGCGTCCCCCTCCCGTGCGCGTGACTCGCGGCAGCATCTTGTCTAATCCCGCCTTGTGGGATTTTGGAAACCACGCGCGAGCGCACCGCGTGCTTGTCTAAAAACGGCCCAAGAGTAGCCAGTGGCCCCCCCAAAAAATGGCCACGTCCTTTGCACGTGCTTGGGAGAGGTGGGGAAAAACCAACAGTGCACCTGTAAACACATTTAAAAGTTTGGCCACTTTCAGGGCTGCATTGCAACCTAACCAGCCCCATTGAGACCAACATCCCTAGTATCTACGCTGTATCCCCAGCAGCCAACCTGTCCAATGAAACAGGCCCTTTTCAGAGAGTGGATTCAGAGAGTGAGATTTTTTGCTTTTCTCTGAATCAGATTTACTTTAATCCAAAGAAGAACCTCCATGTAGCTGGGAGTTGAATAGATTAGAATTGTAAAGCAGGAGTTGTTAAGTGTACGTATATATTCCAAGTATCTTTATCCGATTTGCTTTACAGGCTGGATAAAGAAACATCGCTGTTCAATCTTGGTGTTGTAAACCAAGCCAGAAAAGGAAAGCATCCAAGTAAAATTTCTAGTTTAATTGTTTATTCTTTAACGTCCCCCGTAGTGGACTGTATTGTTTTATGCATATATATAATATATAAATATATATTCTATTTATATTGTATTTTTATCTTTTGTACTTGTTAGCCACCCTGAGTGGCTTTGGCAGGAGGGGTGGGGTAAAAATTTGTTAAATAAATAAATAATTTAAACTGTGGTGTGTGGGAGGGCAGATTGAGGAGCAAGTGTCGGGGAGCTATGAATTCTGCTCTGCTGGCTTTGTCGGAACATGTTTGGAAGGTAAATCAGTATTTTTCACTATTTTGTAGTGTGACATAAGCTGTCATTGAAGACTGGTTTCTAACAACGCTATCTGTCTGTTTATTGTATCTTATCGATCTTATCTATCTATCTAAAAATAAAAGATGGTTAGGTTTTACGGAAAACTTGGGTTACAATGCTTGGAGAGTCCTTAAAGTAGCTGAAAGTGGGGAGAGGAGAGTAAACCTAGCACTAGTCTTCTATAACTCAAGCTGGCTATGAAGTTGCATCCTGAAAGGCAGAGGTTTGCTGACTTTGATATCGTGTAGAAGGAGTGCAGCTTGCATGAATGGATAAAAGGCATTTCTGAATGAAAAGGTGGGTGAAAACTTTGGCGTGGCAGCTGTTATGACTAAGTTAGAGTACTATGCTGTTAGCCTTTGTGTGTGTGAGAGAGGAGCAGTACACCTTCCGTCTCCAAACAGATTGTCACATTAGAGTTTGAAGTTTACAATGCCAGTGTATTTACTCTAGATAGCTTGGCATAAGTGCAATTACCAGCTAAGAGAAGTGGCAGCTTTTCAGATTCTTTATCAGAGGGTTTGTAGTTGTCATCTTCAGGCAGCTGAAACGATGAAGAATAGCCTGCATCTAGAGGACATTCGTGTGTCGTTGTGAGTGTGTTGGATACAGGGCACTTGCCAAGCCTAGTTTACAATATTCCAATATGCTAATCCCCCCTGTTAAGCAACATTCATTCATGAACTATTCTAAACTAAAATATTGAAACTAAGAAACTCAATCTCGTGAATGGGGTCCCGTCCGTACACAGCCCCCTTTCCACATCGCTTCCGCCAAAATTTCAGAGACTTTTTTTTTTTTTTTTTTTTTAAAACCCTTGTTTGTACTGTAAATCAACTGCTCTTTTTAGCCATTTTTTTCTTCTTCTTGGCCTGGGTTCTGTGTTTTCATGCCTCATTGAGTTTCATGCCACGCCTTGATGTGTAACAGAAGGAAGGAAAGCTGACGTTGTGGGGTACTGAGGCGGGAAGCACAATAAAATGGCTAGCCATATGGTCTCTTTAGCTGAATATTAAGTGGGAGTCCTAGATATTGCAGTAGGGCATTCTCTTAGCCGCTATGTTTGGAGACCTTTGTTCAAGCCCTGTTTGATTTGTAAGTAAAAGCAACCCTTGGATAGGAATCCTGCTGCTCTAATTTAGAAAGGGAATAGTTGACTACCTGCATATTGCCTACGGACAGTGGAGTACAGGGCAGTCTTTCATATCGGATTCTTTTGGCTAGTAAACTTATCCCTCTGGCTATAAATTCTTTGGTAGTTTTTGCATCTTGCTCGTTGTCCACTTGCTCAGTATGTGGATTCATCATAATCTTAGAATGCTCCCAATATATATATATATATATTGGGAGCTTCTTTCAAGCTAGACAGACCGACCTTGCCCTTGAGACTGGTAATTTGGAAATGCCTCAAACAAAGCTGCTGTTGCCTTTTGCGCAGCAACTTCATTGAGTTTTCTGCTTCCTGTTGCCCATCTTATCTGGTTAGCAAAATTATGGACTAATTTTTTAATACTGAATATTCGTTTTGACATCTGAGACTTGAGGTGCTCTCTCTGGATTTTCTGCTGTCAGTGCATTGGCCCTGCAGCACCGAAAGCCGACTTGAAGAACGGTAGAGCTGTTAGATGTGGCTTCTAGTCAATGCTGACTCTGTGTCGTGGTGCTTCTCTTCCATTCAGTCCCTAAAGAACTGTGCAAGGACTCTTCTTTGTTGTTTGGGGTTCATTGTTCGCTAGACAAGTCTGTTTAATAATGAACATCCTTTAGAGCTGAAATGGGTAGCATGTTTAGTACCTGTCGATACCGCCAGACATTTTGGGCAGTCTTATCAGGAATCCATTTGGTACCTGACTACCCAAAATACTGGGCATTATAATTACCGAGGTACTGACTTTCCAGTTTCCCAACCAATACCGACTTATTGTGTTTTACAGTTTTAGGGTCTTTCCAACTAGGGGTGTGCAGAAGGGACATAATTCATTTTCGTTTGCAAAAACCCCTTTGTTTTCAGGGGTTTGGGACTCTACTGTTCTAATTTTTTTGTTTTATCAAAAATAATTTTAAAAGAAATTTACTTTGCATGCACAAAATGGCCCTTTTCCAAAATGGCGCCGACGCTGCCCTTTTCCAAAACGGCGCCGACGCTGCCCTTTTCCAAAATGGTGCGTACGCTACCGGTGCCATTTTAGAAAAGGGTGTACATGTACAGAATGGCCCCGGCATTCTGTGATTCTTTAAAAATTATTTTTAATAAAATAAAAAAAAACCAAGCAAAAAAAGCCAAATGAAATAGAGCAATTGTTGTTTGTTTATTCATTCATTTTTGTTATGAAAACGAATGGGGCTCCACTAGTTTTCTTCATTCAATTAAAACGAGGCGTATTGCACACCCCTATTTCCAACATTTAATAATCAATAGATGAATGGAAATGGACAGAAAAGTGTTAAATTGGTAAAATGGTGCAAAATGGAATAACGTTAACTTGGTAATGGGAAACTGGTTAATTCGGTAACAGTAATTTGGACATTCGGGTATCCCAGGCACTAAATGGGAACCGTTTAGTGTGTGATGTACCCAAATCAATTTGGGTAGTGCAGTTATAACGGGTGTACCTGGTTTTGCTGGTCCCCATGTCAGCATTTATGACAGGAGTGGGAAACCTCAGGCCCAGGGGCCAAATGGAGTCCTCGGCAAGCTTTTATGTGGCCCCTTCCCAGTGCCTAGATCTAGTCCCTGGATCCATTCTCTACCCTTCAGGCACTGAAAAACTGAGCTCATGATAATGGAACAGAGAGAAGGGCATCCATGGCACACAGATCCATGATGTGGGCCCTCCTTTCCTTGAACAAACCCATTAAACACTCACCCCCAATCTCTATGTGGCCCTTGGCGCTAGTACTAATTTTCAGTGTGGCCCCCAGGACAGAAAAGGTTCCCCACCCCTGATTTAGGGCATGCTGATTTCCTGTGAAGTTAGATCATTACGTGTAGGCTTCACGAATCGAACATGACTACGTAATCCTAAAGTTCGCACTGCAAGAGAAATAATTTAACTGGGCTCGGGATAGTCTACCAGACAGACTAAGGTAGGCAGCAACACCTTGCATCACCTGAAGCTTCTTGGTGACTCTCTAGTGCTGTCCCCTCAAGAACGAAGTAGCATCTGTTTCTTTGATGAAGTGAAGACATGAGAAGAAAGTGAATCACTTGACGAGGGATGCCTTCAGACATTATACTTCCTGTAAACGCAGCAGTAACACTATGGCTTTGTCGGTGGATTTCCTGAGTGGTGGTCATTTTTTGTGACCTGCCCATCCATGAAGGGATTTATCGTGAGGTAACACTGAGGTGATCTGTGCTAGAGGCACCCCAGATACTTTCTGCAGGTCTGGAGTTTGTAATCCTAGTACCTGAGTGCAGCTGAGGGGTCTCGCTCTGACATGAGTGGGTGAACTCTCCCTTACTTAGTCAAGGATGGGAGAAAGCATTCCTTGATTCCAGTGTTCTTTGGTCATTTAGCTCTTGTTTCCATACCCTTCAGCCCAGTTTTTTAGACCAAGGCCAGGTTACCTTCCTCTACATGGTAATGATAATTATCTTATAGAAGGTTACAGTGGGGCTGGGCTCTAGGGTTTTTTCTCTACTCTTGTGCTTTCCTAGAGCCGTTGCAACTTCTGCAGGATGTTGCCAGTACTCTTTCCTAGTTTCGACCACTGGTGATGTCAGCATTGAATAAGGCAGGAACTGGACTTTGCAGCCTATAGAAAGGAAGGAAAAGAGGGTGATTGTGGATTGCTTATAACATACGAACTGCATGCATGTGTTTATATATATTTAATAGTAAGCCTGGATATTGACTCAACTTGATGCACAGCTTTTGTAAAAGGAAGTAGAGCTGCACTTCAGAAATGGTGTAATTTTAGCATTGTTGCGTCTGATCACATTGAACAGTCATCACCCACGCAAAATGTAGGGTGTGTTACTGACATGGGAGGGGGTTTAAAAGCCTGTTAATTAGAACACTTCAGGTGCCATGTTCTTTAAACACCACCTATTTCCCCTGCTACGTCTAGACAAGGCCAATATAGAGGTAATGCTCACTTCAAAGTTTGCTGTAAGCATTAATTGATAAGCATGTGCTCTGAATTTTAAAAAAAAACCTAGACTACCTAAGTCATAGGTAAATCTGCTGTGAAATGCTTTGAATGATGATGATTCATAATTGAGCCTTTCTCATCAGCTAAATTAATTATCTTGGCCCTTAATTTTTCTTGTAGGAATGAGAAATTTAGACTGCAGTTTTTCTGGAGTAATCCCATTTTGGGTCAGTTAAAAATACTCTAGACGTAGTGGCTTGAAGACTGTGCCCATAGGTATGGATTTCCTTTTGGAAGTCCCTTCCTAAGGTTTTATTCTAATCATCTTCATGATGTATTTGGGTTATAATAGTTGTGCCTTCATCCTACTATAAACCTAGATTATGTTGTAAGACAACAGAATAGCTTGCAGGTTTATAATGTTATGGTAGGACCAAGGTTGCAAGAGAAATTGAGATGGCTGGTGTGTGAGCTTCTAGATTCCTTCTGCTTCTGAAAGGAAAAGGGTTCAGCTGTCAGCATGAAGGGACTCTCCAGTCAGGGGGCCGACTGTGGCTCATAGCTAATTTTTATTTGGCTCCATTCCAGTTCATACCCTCAAGCACTTGAAAGACTGAGTTTAGGGTAAGGGAGCAGAGAGGAGGGCATGAGTTCAAGGGTAGGACGCCTAGCATAGATCCATGATCTGGAACCTCTTTTTGCTGGGCATATCCCTTAAGCACCCCCAATTTCTATGTGGATTTCAGAACTTGTACTAATTTTCAGTGTGGCCCTGGGAGGGAAAAGGTTTCCCTGATACAGACCTTTTGACAAGTGGGTGCTTAAACTGAATGTTAGCATTGGCTGAAGCTCCTCTAGACCCTAGGATGGTTGGGATGCTGCTCTTGCTGCATGAGCTAGGAAGAACACTGACCATGGGGAAAGACTGGTTTGGCTGAGGGAGTGGCTGGCAGTGCTTTGTAGGCAATGTTACAGCGAGTGAGTCAGATGCCTAACCTTGCCCTCAGGCATATTTCCTGGTTAAGCTGTGGGTAACATTGCATCTGGGACTTGAGTGTCTGAAGTAAACTGCAAAGGTTGAAATGACTATTTTTAGATATCTTTTTTGGTGAGAGCTGGATGAACTAAAACGTCCTTGAAACAGCAAGAATTGTTCAACTGAGGTCACCTCAGCGGAAGATAATTAAAGTTGACGGTGACAAATATTGGGGAGGACATGGCATTTGAATGTCTTCATCATTCCTTGCTTCATGCGTGCAATGGGATTGCTGGGCAGTTACCTATTGGTTCAGCTTAAAAATAAAAGTAGAAGCTTCACTTTTCTATTCATACGAAACATGCTCCCCCTTCTCCCATGTCAAAGTGTAAAGGACTGGGCACAAATTGGAGAAGAGTTCAGGAGAGGTTGCCAGCCTGGAGGCCTGTGCGCTGATGCTCAGGCAGACACACCCTGACTGTTCAGAGAGCTGCTACCGCAGGACTGCAGAATCTCTGCTGCGGCTGCTGCAAAGTCGCAGCTCGGCTGAAGAGGCAACAGGGCAGCATTGGTGCAACTCATACACTGGCTGACTCTTCCCTCCCCACACGCCCTGCATTAGAACGGAGGCTTAGGTTGAGGAGAATCTCCCGACTTGGGGAATATGTTGCAGGCGATGGGCAGAGCAGAGGCTGCACACCATGGGCTGTGTGTCTGGGCCAGACCAGGCTAGACCAGGTCTGCAGGGCATTGGTGCAGTCAATATGTGTGTGGCCTGTGTGTACGACTTAACATGGGGCTAAAATCTTAAAAACAGCTTGGAGACAAAAGTAGCATGTTTTATTTTTGAGTACAGAATAATAAAATAATCTGTTGTTTCAGTGGCCACCAAAACGCCCTTCTTAAAATTGTTAATAATAATGCACTCTTCGGTAGCCACATTTTATGGAATTTTTGGCTATGGATTTGTGGGGGCCTAACCCAATCCATAGGGGAATGGCAGGGTATACATTTAAATAATCAACTGGAGACAGTAAATTTCCAATCTCATGTTGAACCAACCAATTTAACAGATACTAGAAAAGGGAAATATATCGTTCATTGTTCTGCGGCTGCCAAGGTTTGGAGAGTATGTGTAGGGGTGGTCAAGCAAAGATGGAGACTGGGGATTTCACTGTAGTATTTGGAGACTGTTGAACAGCAAGGAGGAAGAATTATTATTTAGCATGGGAAATGGCTGTATTTTGGGAAGTGTAACAGAAAGCAAGGAGATGAAATTAAAAAGACAATTCACTATTTTTATTTTTTCATTTATATACTACCAACAATGTACCTGGTGCTTTAAATCAGTAGTTATAGACGGGTTCCTACATCAAGGGGCTTATTTTCTATTCATACCCTGTCTGTCCCCATAGGTCGGCTTACAACAACTCAGGAAACAGTATTATCATATAAAATACAGGTAAAATAAATCCCATCCCTCCTACTCCCATTCCTCCAACTCCCACTTGGAGGAATTCCCTCCTCTTCTCCCCCCTATCTGTCACAGAGGGACCTCGGCTAAACAGAGGAACTGCCTAATCCACTCCCCCACCTCTGACCAGCGCCCCTCCCTCCCGAGGTTCTCCCCTCTCCCAACACATTCTCCATAAAAGTACAATACAAGTAGCTACTTCATGGAGAGGCTCCAGTTCAACGGGGACAGCAAAATGAGGGCGGTTGAGAATAGCAGCAACGTGACAAAAGTTAGAAACTTCTCTGCAGATGAAGCTGCTGTCTCTATGTGGTGATGCTTACAGCTACCCTGGAAAAAGCATGGGGAAATGCAGTGTTGGAAACCAAAGTGGCACGGGGACGGGGTTGACTTGGCCTACGGAAGCTACAATATGTTCTTGCCTCTCTAAACTCTTTATGTACGATCTCTCCTCCTTTCCCTCTTTTAGTCCCTCCCCTTCATGTTCGTGCGCTCTCTCTTATCCTCGCTCTCTTACTGGAAGTAAAGTTTCCCAAGTGCTATAAAAATCATTACTTTATAGACTTGAGAGCCTCAGAATAGCAAGAATGTTATGTTGGTCAGCTGGCTCCATATTAACTTTCTTATGCAGCCCACAGGGGGGAAAAAATGGTTGAAGAATTCTTGACGGGGGTTGGGGGGTGGAAGGGAGAAGAGGACCAAGCTGATAGACAATTATGTACCATGTGTATCACTGCAGACTTTCCCCAGTGGAGGAAGGGGGAAAGTCCTGCAGTGCGATCTGCAGCACATGTGGGTTTGGAGGTTGGACGAGGCAGGGCCTGTTAGATAGTGTGATGCTTAGTTAACCTCTTACTAAGCTGCTTTCAACGGTAGGATCACTTTAAAAAAAAAGTCTCAACACTTAAGTACTGACTCAAGGAATACACCTACTGAGCCACTGATTTGTCCCATCACATCCTGACTCGCTGCCTCTGGAAGGTGCATATAGAGCAGGTCCGAGCCTGTTTAGCTTGTTATCTGTGCGATCGTAGCCCAGGATTTGTAAGGCACCAGTCTCCAATTCAGATTTACCCCTACCTCTTAAGGGCTGTTCCCCCAACCCTGCTTAGGGTTGCCACGTTCTGCCTTTTTTTTTTTTTTTACCCGACACTTCCATTTTGGCCTATGGGAGTGTCGGGTAAAACCCCACCACGGGTAGCAACCCTAACCCTACTTGCTTCTACATTCACATCTAAGTGTGAAAATCTGATCTGGATTTTCCAACAGGTGGGGGAGGCTTTTTTTGTCTCAATTAGTTTTATTTGCTTTGCAAGCAGAAGAAATTTGTCATGCTTACATTTAATCTTTGGCTTGATCTGTTATGTTTAGTTTATAGATTTTGACTTTATTTGAGGGTATAGGGGTAGTGTTTGTTGTTCAAGGGCCAGGTTTGCTTGTACTAATGATCTGTTGAAGAGCTAGGACGTACTTGGGGTGTTGGGACTAAGATTGTTAAACAATGTGGATATGTTTTTATGTAATCCTGGAGATATTTTGGTATTTTTTTATATATATATTTTTTGTCAATTGTATTTTCTTTACTCGGTTTCTTTATTGAGAATTGTAGTTTTCTATGTGTGTGTTCTTAGCTTTGTATACTTTGGATGATGCCGCAAGCTAATCCAGAGTAATAAATTCAATTCAGTTCTACATTCCCACATACCCTTCTCATGGAAACTTTCCCTCCCACTTTTGCTTATTCTACGGTCACATCAGAACAAATAAGTCATCTACCCGTGAGGTTTTTTTTCATTCCTGTGGGGGTCTCTCCAAAATGAAATCTTTCAGTAGGGCGTTGAAGAATTCCATGTATCATTTGAGTTCCTGGATCTTTGTTTCTAAATCTCCCTGCCAAGACCCACTTTTATTGTAACTTTATACTGAAGCTCTTTACCTCCCACGCAGTGATCCATCTGTCGCACAGCCGACATAACACGGGTGTGTGTCCTGCCCCAAGGTGCTGCACTGCATTAGTCACCCCAGTTACTGTTTTTCAGAATTAATCATTTATAGCACCAAAACAATGACTGACGGAAACAAGAACATTTTGGCATGTGTCAAGTTTTTCAACCTGACTAGGTGAGGAAGAGAGCTATGAAACGGGTTCACTGGTCAAGGAAAGCTATGGAAGTGGCTGCCAGGGGACATGTCCATGTGGGTCCCTCAGAATCAAGAAAAACTGAGTTACTATTTCCGCCACTGTAGCTTCCAGAGCCTCCTGGGAGCAGAAGGATCGTGCCCTGTGCCACTATGGGTGCAGACACACAAGACATTATCCCACTTTTGGCAGCTTTATCCCACTTAGGACAATGTTAATACGTGATGCAGTGACTTGTATGCCCTGCGGTCGCCAGAGGTTCACCTCGCCATGGAGTGGGCAGCCAGCGAACACGTGATGCGTCTTCCGTAAAAGGCCAGGGACGTATTGTGAATTGGCATTGCCTGCAGTGGGATAATTCTGCCCAAAGTAGATTAAAGGGCCTGCTTCCTGTGTGGTCGGGCCATGTAGCCCTGCCACGAGGTGGGGATGTGTGAATCGGGCCCAGAGGAGCGCGTTCTTCCTGCCTCACAGCTGATCACAGGGGAGGAGGACATGAGGAGGGTGCATACCCTCTTCCCAAGCCCTCCTTCCCCACAATCCGCTGTTTGGGAGGTGGATCGGGGAAGGGGGACCCTGGGAGGAGTGTGTGCACTCCTCTGCCCCTCTTCCCCCCACCCCCAAAACAGCTGGGCCCTATCCTGTACTGCTGCAGGAGTCTGGGCATCCAGCCCTGTGTGGATGGCTCCTCGGCCCACCCCAGGGTGTGAAGGGGGCTGGTGATGACTGCATGGGATTGGACCAACTGCCCCCAAAGCATGACTGCTGCGATGGATTAGGTCTTTCTGGCTTCACCCTATTGCTGTTACCCGGAGCTTTGCTGTGTATGTGGGAGGCTTGGGGAAAGCCATGCTGCCCTGTCCCTGGGATTGGGGGAAGCTGCGTTCAGTGTAATGTGTCTGTGGTGCTTGGCATTTTTGACATGCCACTCCTGCGCTTGAGAATTGTCCCCACCCCTGTAGCATAGTAACCCCGTACCTGGCTACCTCTCTAAATCAGACAAAGCAAAGGTCTGCCAAGGCTCGTGGAGAGGAACGTCTACTGTGTTAGATCATGGAAAGAGCTATAAATTATCTTGACTTCACAACCAACCACTGTGTTACGGAGAGATGATGCAGCTCCTCTTTTTTCTAAGCACAGGAATAAAAGTTAAGCTTCTACTGAATGGAACTTTCACAGAACAAACCATCTTCTGTAGCCAGGACCTTCCTTGGGTTTTTGGGTGGTTGTTTTTTGTTTGTTTGTTTTAATGCCATCTTTGCAGTGGTTTGGAATAGCTTCACTATCTCTGGTTAATGTTTGGGTTTCCATGGGATCTGTTTAGGGTTTGGGGGCTTGGCCTCTTCTCAGTTGGTGGTGTCCACTGACTAAGGAACAAATCAAATCAAAAAGGCTTATTTGTTTGGGCTTAGCCCTTTACAAATTCCCGGGGCCCAAAGGCTAGGGAGAGTACATACATAGATATAAAATATAAGAGGGCCTTCCGACCCACACACAAACGCACTACAGCCAAATCCAGGGGAACCCCCTTGACAAGTTAAAATATATAAATTATATAAAATTAAACCATTATACACCCCAAGGCCAGCACTCAAAGTAGAACATACAAATAAATTACCAAGTAGCGCAATGTCCTGGCCGGCTATACCCCCCCCCATGCTTCGGTACCCAAAATGAAGGAGGCAACCCCACCAATCAGTGGAGTGGGAAAAAAGGGCTACGGATACCTTGGATTGTCAGGCCGAATCTTGCGACTCTCCTGGCCTGGTCGGAATCGATTGGATTGAGCAGGGATTGTACACCTTTGAGCACTAGGTCTTGCCCACTTCCTAACTTCCCCAGATGTCCCACTAGTGCAGGGCACTGAAAGAACATGTGCTCTAAGGTATCAACCTCCCCCCGGGTACATAAGGGGCATGGCGTGTTCTTTTGGTGGCCTTCCAGCACCACAGAGGTTAGGGTGTGTGTTCTCATTTTGAGAAAGACCGCACATTCCCTGGCATTCTCCCATACAAAGAGGTAGTATGAGCCCGGTGGCAAAAAGTTATGGGGTACATAAGCAGGTGCCACTTTCTGGGAGGCCATCCGCTCTTCCTCCAGTTGCTGTGTCTGATCCTGAATCCGCCTTTTAATCGCACTTCTTGCTGCCACCAAACCTACTTGGGCCAAGCTCTCAGGCGAGAATCCCAGGAGGCGGGCTTCCCTCTCCGCTGCCCTCAGCCATGGATCTCCCAACCCACTTTCCAGAGCTAAAATAAGTAAAGAGTCCCCACAAGATTGGAATAGGGCCACCTTGGCCCAATAGCTGATCACTGCCTGTAGGGCGTGTGCTCGTAGTGGCCGCACACACGCCTCTGCACGTAGGATTACCTGCGGGGTACCTCTCGGTGCTCCCAGAATCATCTGTAGGAATCCATTTTGGATAGGTTCTAAGAGTGCCAAAAAAGAAAGGCCCCATATGGGGAATGAGTACAACAGTTGCCCGATAACCTTTGCTCTGAATAAGTGCAGTGCTGGTACCACCAGTTTCCCCCCTTTCCCAAGAAAAAATCTGACTATTGCCAACGAAGTTTTCTTGGCAAGTGCTTGGGCAGCTGCAAAATGGGCTCTCCAGCTCCCATTGGAGCTAAAGACCACCCCTAGATATTTAAAACGCTGAACCTGCTCTATAACGTTTATTCCTGTAGTCCAGCGGTGACACTTCTGGACCCCTCTAGACCCTACAGCTAGGACCTTGGTCTTAAAGAAATTGATGGCCAGAACTTCAGCTTGGCAGTGATCCCCGAAAGATTGCATAGCACGCCTCAAACCAATGCTGGTTTGTGAGATCAGCACCGTGTCATCGGTGTATAATAATAAAGGGATCTTTCGATCTCCTATTCTCGGGGCATGCGTATCCACCAGCTTAAGGGCCTGGACTGAGTCATTCAGGTAAACATTTAAAGAGTGCCGGGGCCAAAAGGCAGCCCTGTCGCACCCCTACACGTACCTGCACCTCTTGAGAGAAAGCCCCGTTCCTGTTGTAACGTACCCGTAACGAGTTCCTCTCATGTAATTTCGTTATCAGAAATAATAGTCTGGGGTCTATGGATCGAGCTCTTAATTTCGCCCAAAGGCGTTCCCTGCAGACTGTGTCGAAGGCTTTCTCGAGGTCTATAAAGCAAAGGTATAGTTCCTTCCGATGGACAGCGTATTTGGATATTAAAGTGGATAAAACGAAAACATGATTCATAGTGGCCAACCCTTCTCGAAAACCTGCCTGTTCAGGTTCGATATAATGAATCGAGTTCAGCCAATCTTGTAATCTTTTCAGAAGCAGCTTAGCATATAGTTTAGCTGCAATGCTCAGCAAACTGATTGGACGGTAGTTCACTGGGTGACTAAGGAACAGCTAAGTTATGTGTTGTATTTTAAATAATCTTCACTGGGCATTTGAGTAGTACCCAATTACTACAAATGGAAGAGTTCACACCTCTCAGAGCTTATTGGAGACCTTGGATGCATCTCTACCTAGGGGTGTATCTAAGTGGGAATGGGCCCAGATGCGGAAGATGGAATGGATCCCCTGGTGGGGCACTCCTCTCGTGTGCATATGCATTCGACTTGCATGTGGGGCTGCATCGGCTGCATGTATTATAGCCACACCTCTGTCTGTCTCAGCTACACTTTAGTTTACATTGTTGTAGCTTTCTTCAAAACCATAAAATTCAGAGTCTCTTTATCTTTTGAAATGAAAACTGTAATTCTGAATAAGACAGACACCTCAGAAAAGTCTAATCATAAGCTTCTGCGCGCAGGCCACCTGTTTTCCACATTGTACTAAGAGCCCTGTTCTCTCTGCTCCCCTCCCCCCGTTACCTGACGTAACTCAGGGGTTTGCAAGGCATTATGGTAGATTCTGGATGTCAGGAAGCTTAGCCAGCACCTGGTGCAGTTTGAGGCTGCTGCCTATTTCTACAATAGCAGATGGCTCCTGCTCCAATTCGTGTCAGTGAGCTGGAGCAGAAAACAGGAGGCTCAGATGTCCTGCCAAAGACTACTTCAGAAATGCATCCTGAATGTATGTCCACAGCACAGGGGGCATGTTCGTCCACAATTAAGTAACTAAGCACTGTGGATGAATAGGGGGAGAGAAGACTGCTGCAGAAATCACCACTATTAGGGAGATCTCCCCCAAATCCTCCTATTCCACCCACCCTTGTTACCAGCCAAACTGAGAAGACCAGCGATTTTTAAAAAACCCAACCACACAAAGCTCCGAAGATACCATGCAATCAAATACTTTGAGAGATGGAAGAACTAAAAGTGAGAGAGAATACATAGCGATGGGGGAAGGGGAGGGATTGCAAACAAATTAAACGATTGGCACTTGCCTCTCTATGTGCTGGAGGAGGAGATAATTAAGTTCTAGTGACCAGAGCATGGATCCTAAATACCAGTGAGGTTGCATCTTTGAATTGTTTTATCAGTTTAAGTTTAAAGAAAAATAAAAAAAAAGGAAATTAGTGCTTTAAACTGTTTGTTTGTTTATTTATTTATTTTAAATTTATACTCAGCCACTATGGTGCAAAGCAGTTTACAACATGTAAAAACATATACCCCCCCCCCCCCAATCCTTGCCTGCTAAGCACCTGGCCAAACAAACAGGCCTTGCATTGCTTTTGAAAGATGACTAGGCTGTCAGCTGCTCAAATATCAGTCTCAGAAGGTCATAATCCCACTATTTCTCTTTTACAGAGAGGGTAATTTCTTAGGTAAAAGAAAAGCAAAAAAAAAAACTTTTGGAAAAGAGCTTTTTAACTCAAGCAGCTAAAGGCAACAGCAATTTGCCCTTCTGGAAAGAGGCGCACAGTACAGGTGCCCAAGAGCCTCATGCAGCCAAGCCCACCTCTACTATAGTAATACAATGTTTGGGGCCTGGGGGGATGGGACATAAGGCATTTTAGAAATAGGGAAAGGTGTGGTTCAGAGAGAGAAGGGTTTTTCCGGTGTCTTGGAATACACACCCATAGGCATTCAGAGCATTGCATTCAGCTGTATGTATCTGACACTCACAACTCTAGCAAGCTATGTAAACTCATGGCCCTTTTGCAATCAACTAGTTCCCTGGTCTCCTGTCCAAGGCTCTATAGTGCTTCTTTATCACCATGTCAAGTCTGAAAAGGCACTTTTGAATTATCTAATCACAGCTATAAAATAGTCTAGATTTGTGTGCTTTCTGAATCGCAAACACAAAAGGAATTTCCAGATAGGATTAAAAAAAAACCACACCACTTTATTAGATGTTCCACTCAAACATAACTTCTAGACTGAAAGAAGGCATGCAAAAATCATCAAATTCCAAAGAAAATCTTCTTGAGAAGTTTATTTATATATGACTTTTTATAATGGATGTGACATCTCAGCCAGACCTCATTTTAGAGGAGTTTGGATGAAATCTGAACTCTGTTTAAGAACATAAGTAGTGCCAGACTGAGTCAGACCAATGTTCCCATCAAGCCCGGCATCCTGTCCTCCGACAGTGGCCAATTGCGATCGCATGGGAGAAGAACCAACAGTCGCAATGGCCAATCCATTCCCTGTTGTTCACTCCCAGCTCCCGATAGTAAGAAGTTCATCCCGTAAGCTACTTGGTTAATAGCCATTAATGGACCTACTCTCCAAAAACTTATCCAGGCCTCTTTTAAACCCAGCTCTACTACTGGCCTTGACAACGTCCTCTGGTAACAAATTTAATAAGTTAATTAAGTGTTGAGTGAAAAAGTACTTTCTTTTATTTGTTTGAAATCTGCCGGCAGCTAGTTTCATGGAGTGTCCCCTAGTTCTAGTACTATTTGAGAGGGTAAATAACTGTTCCCTATCCACTCGTTTCACACCACTCAAGATTTTATAAACCTCTATCATGTCCCCTCTCAGTCTTCTTTTCTCTAAGCTGAAGAGACCCAGCTTGTCAAGCGTCTCTTTGTACAGAAGCCATTCCAGACCCTTTATCATTCTCATTGCCCTTCTCTGTACCTTTTCTAGTTCAGCTATGTCTTGTTTAAGTAGCAAAATTCTCATTTACTTTAATGGAATCAGGATTTTGCTCTTTAATAGTAACTCAAACTTAAATGTGTTCCCTGGAATTGCTGACTGAGATTTATTTGCCCTTTATTGAAGGTAAGTACTTGATTGGCACTGTGTAAATATGATGACTACACTCTCTTCAGCCATCAGATAAGCCAGTAAAAGTGACTGGTAAATAACAGCTGCTTAAAAGTGTTCTGTTACATTTCGAATGAATTGGTAGTGACCTTTATAGAGGCTGCTTCTACCCGAGCATTATCCTGGCATAAATCCCTCTAATCCCAGAATCTAATTGTTCGTGTGGACAGATAGCCCAGTATAAATAATTTCTGCTTCCTGGATTCATCCTGGAATTGTAAAACCTGATTTTCCAGGCTTTATTTACTCTGGGATAAAATAATAACGGGATAGTGCGCATGTAGACACTTATCCTGGGATGAAGCCCCCCCAGGGCATAAAATTTCAGATGAAACTCGGAGCCAAAAAAATATATTAAAAAAATCAGTTGCCAGACTTTAGCTTGATATAATGGTTCTTGAACCAGTCACCAGCCTCAGTTTTCTGGGTGCCAATGGCTCCCAGGTGCCTGCAGATTTCGCGCCCTGAAGCCCTCCCACCCTGTCATAGAGAATTACAGCTAGAGTTTACCTTCCCTCTACCCAACGTCTCTATGGTATTCTGCAGTCTCAGGTGGCAAAATGTCTCGGGGATTTACAACAGAGAAGGCTTTGACAGAAACTGGGTCCACTATCCCCAAGGGCACTAGCATCCTCACCAATCCATTGTATTCCCAGAAATCGGAGTGGAAGAAGGTGCTGAAATTCAGCTGTGCTGCTGCACCATGAGATTGGTGCAGTTCCCCTTGTGACTCTCATATAGGGATAAGCATCTACACTGCCATCCTGGAATAGTGCTTGATCCCTGAAAATTAGTGATCATGTAGACACTTATCCCTGGATTAAAGTCCTGGAATTACAGCTAATTCTGGGATAATTGTGCTTGTGTAGAAACAGACCGTGTGTGCAAAACCAGAGGGAAGCTAAAGCTTATTTAGGAAAATGGTGTGGTGTCTCCCCTGTATAGACTGAAATGGGTAGTACGGTAGCTACCGGTGGGTGATGCCTGCGTTTTCGAACAGGCTATTGGATGTCCAGTTGGAGACGGGTACCCAATTACCTGAAAAATGTGCCATTACAGAATTACCAGTAAACTGGTAAATCAGTGCAGGCATCTGGACAGAAAGTAAAAAAATCTGTACAGGAAGTCGGAAAATCGGGATGAAATATGGTAAAACCGGTATATCGGGTAACCCATGAGCACACACCAGGTACCAATTAGTACTCAATGTTACTGGGTTGGGTTAAGTGCCGCAGGTTTGACAGGCATACCCCATTTGTGTGGGTTCTCGTTCTGGCTCTACACCTCGATTAATACTGCATTGGATACTTGGGCACATTACTTGCCTGCTGAAGCAGTGTCCTAACAGCTTTATTGAGCTCCTGATCCCTGAACAAAACACATCCACTCTGGATATAGTCACTCCGCTCCCTCCCTTCCAACTTTCAAAACACTCCTGAAAATCTACCTCTTCCGTCAGGCTTTCCCTGGCTCACCATGAGTGAAATTGCATCCTCACCTCTCCCTCTCTCACTCAGAATCTCTTCCTGGTAACTAAGTGAAGCACGTACACCTGCATTTTCTCAATTTCATGCATGCTATCCTTGTCTCTGCAGATGTTCAACCCCCCCCCCCCATCTCTACTGTTCCCCCTTGTCTCTCAGAGATTGTAAGCCTTTTGTAGTAGGTAGGGACTTGTCTCTGCTCATTGTACAAGTGCCAGGTACACCGCTAGCACTACATAAATAATAATAAAAGGGATAAACTGCCATTCTAAAAATCCCCAACAGGGTGGAAACATGCAGGGACAGCAGAGCATGCAGTAGCAGTCAACATCATAATTGCAGAGATACTGCAAGTGGCATGACCTTCAACAGGCTAAATGTGTTTTAGCAAAAAGCTTCTGAACTATGAGTTATTTATGATCCCAAGTTAGGTTGCTTAGCCCACTTGGTGTCTGATAGGGCAGGTTGTGTTTGTGATTGTCTGAAATGGCGAGATTCTGTATGTCTCAAAATGGGGTGTCTCGGACAAAAAGTCTGAGAACTACAGAGTTCAAGTGATGAAATGTTCATCTCTCCCCGCCCTTTATCAGAAAAATTATTTTAACGGTTGAGTTTGCCCTCTCAGTGCTCTCCCTTGTAGCCCCACGCTGCCCTATCAGTTAATATGGTTCCGCTGATTCTGGGAAACTCAGAGTTTCTTTTTAGTGTTTTTGTCTTCAGACTTGCTTTGCTGAGAGATGGGGGAGGCTATAATACTGCTGAACCTCATTCCCTTTGTCCCGCTGACTCAGCAGTGTTATTCATAGATGAGGATATAGCGTAATAGAAAGCAATTTGAGTTCTCATGGAGTTGAATTTTGTATCCTGTAAAACACCTCCCCCTTGATAAAGGTCCTGTCCTCCCTCAACCACGTCTTAATGGCTCTAATCTCCCACGTTGCAATAATAATTTATTATTTATTTTATTTTTAAAACTTGCTATCCTGCTACAGGCAGCTCTGCATAACGCTTGCCAAGCTAGCTGCTCATTCTTGTTTCTCCCCGTACACATCCTCCTTCATCTTGAGCTACCTTTAAACATCCATGAAAGCACCATTGGCCCATGCCCAGCTGGAATTTAATTAAATCAAAGTAGACACTTCTGTTTGTCAGAACGTGACCTCTGCTAAGAACATGTACCTGCAGTGATTGACTGTTTCCCTGTCCCTTCCAATGTTCCCCGCTACCTTGGCTCTCCAAAGCTTTGTGCCCCTGAGGCCCCTTTACTCTAGGGTGAGGAACCTCAGGCCCAGGGGCCAAATGCTGCCCTGTAAAAGCTTGTATGTGACCTCATTCCAGTTCCTGGATCTGGCCTCCGAATCCAGTTCCTACACCAAAGCACTGAAAAGCAGAGCTCGGGGGAAGAGAGCAGAGATGCGGGCATGCACACAAGAATAGGGGACAGATTCATGGTGCATGTCCATGATCTGGACCTTTCTCACCCGCACTCTCAACTTCTCTGCAGCCCTCAGAGCGTGTGCCAATTTTCAAAGTGGCCCCAGAAATGGAAAACGTTTCCCACCCCTGCTCTAACTAATGATTGTTCCGTGCCAAACACAGTGCTGGCACTGTATAACTAATAATAATAATGTGAGTAACCAAACTTGGACAAACTTAACCATGTGAACAAAGGGGTTCTTTTTCCAATTATTTAAAACATAACTCTTGGGGAAGATGGGAGTGTGTAGCATTGGTGCATTGACTCATCGTTTCTCTGTTTTCTGTCCTCTGGCTCCATAAATTTCTCTCTTGAACTGAGGTTTTATTTTTCTCCCTTCACAGTGGTAGTCGCTCTTCTAAAACCTTTAAACCAAAGAAGAACATTCCCGAAGGGTCTCACCAGTATGAACTGCTAAAACACGCAGAGGCCACGCTGGGAAGCGGCAATCTGCGGATGGCTGTTATTCTGCCGGAGGGGGAAGATTTAAATGAGTGGGTCGCAGTTAACAGTAAGTTGGCTGACCTCTTTTACATGAAGCTGGCTGTCATACGGTCTCATTAACCGCTACGGGGAAGTTCTCTCCTCTGCACAGCGTTGTCTTCCCAGCACACTCACCAGTCTGCATTTGGAGACTTGCTGCCAGAATGGAATGGGGCAACATTGAAAATACACAAAAACACAATGAGTTGACATTTTAAAACCCCCTTTGCATCATGTAGTGAAACCATGGGGTTTTTCCAAAACCATTTAAGTTTCCTTGTGGTTAAAAACTAAGAATTCACTCTTGAGCCTTAGATCTGAAGGGGAAATGCCATCAGTGTGTCTTAAAAAACAGCCCGAGTAGTTTGTTACCTTCCTTGTGGCTTTTACTCTGTTAGATCCCAACCAGAGCTGCTTACTATACGCTCATGCCTTTTTCATGTTGTGTTTAAACCCCCCTGCTAAGATGTGTGATTGAGGCAGCCTAAAACCAGTGTTAAAATATGCTGTGTGCACATGTGTATTTTGCAAGCATGTATGAGAACATAGTGCTGTACTGGGTCAGCATCCTGTCTCCAACAGTCGGGTACTTCAGAGAAGCACCCAACAGTTTGTAATGGAGTAATCTATTCGCTGCTGCTCACTCCCAGCTCCAGAAGTTATATTCCCCCAACCTACCTGGCTAATAGCCGTTAAAGGACTTATCCTCCAAGAACTTTTAGCTAGTCCTTTCTTAAACCCAGCTATGCTACTGGCATTGATCACATGCCTTGCCAACAAATTCCACAAGTTAATTGTGCACTGTGTGAAAAAAACCCACTTTCTTTTACTTGTATTAACTGTGCTGCCAGTTAGTTTCATGGAGTGTCCCCCTAGTTCTGGTACTCACTCAAATGTGAGTAAACCTAGATATATATATATTGTATAATTTTGTGTCTGTGTGTATAATATATATGTAGGTGTATAATGTGTGTGTACACACACACACACGTAAAATCTATCCTTTCATCTTCATCAAATCCTGAGACCGCTTGCATTACAAAACTTCCAAAATTGATGCCTTCCCTTTGTTTCTGCTGCTGCCTCCATGTCTCACTTGCCTAGTGTAACTTCTTCTTTTCTGTTTCCTCATCACCCAGTCTATGCAAAATAAAGCTGCCCAAATTACTGACCGGCTGTCTTTGCTGCTCCGACGACATTCTCTTCTCTTCCTGTTCTACTTGCAAATTCCTTTTTGAATGGTTACTATGGCGTCCCTGACTATTTCTTTAGTAAATTCAAGCTTCTCGTTGCTTTCAAAGCACTCTTGAATTCCACCCGTTAGCTCTTTGCCACAAGTTGTTGCTGAAGCTACAGAGTTCCACAAGTGATTTTAAACAGTGTTCAGTATTTCTTTTCTTTTCTTTTTTTTAAAAAAAGTCCACCAAAGCAATAGCTTCATCAGTTTTAAGTATCTCACCTTTCAGTTTCATTGAATATTTTGACTGGACTAAACGGATTATTTTGTATAATTCTTGACTGAAAGCTTCAGTAACGGCAAATATTAAAATCTCACCCAAGAGCAGGGCTGTGGAACCTTTTCCCACTCAGGGGCCACTCCGAGGACTGAGGTCTGAGGACCACGTAGAAGGTGAGGGTGCTATAGGGTTTATGTATAATTGTATACTCTATCTCTGGGGTGTGCTCAGAAAGAGGAGGCTCCAGATCATGGATCTGTCCCTTTGTCTTTGCATGTCCTCTTTTACCGTGAGCTCTGTGTTTCAGTGCTTGGGCGTAGGGACTGGATTCTGGGGGCCAAATACAAACTAGCTGCAGGCTGCATATGGCCCCCTGGGCCTGAGGCTCCCCACCGTTGCCCTAGAGAGAGGTCACTTTGTACAGATAAGAAAATTGCGATGCAGTGCCTTTTAAACGCCTGGCCCGAGGATTCAGTGAAAGATGTAAGAATGGAGCCCAGGAATCCTGACTCCTTGTTCCGTATTCCAGCCAAAAGGGAAAAAACTTTCCAACTGGAGCAGCTTTTTTAAAGCCTGCTTTCCTATGGAATCAAATCTATGCAGTCACATGTGCGTTCCTCACTTAATAACTTTTGATCCCGCAACCCAGTTGCAACTAAATTTGGTAGAGCAGCAGAAAGCCCCAAAGTGAGTGGGGGTCCAATTGGTGAATTCAGAGGGGAGTTCTGTACAAAATTTTTATTGATTTGCACCAAATGTTGTTTCCTCCTAGGGAACCAGGTTTCATTAGTTTGGATACTTTCTGCACAGAACTGTTGTTTATATATTGCAGTCGTGTAGAGCAGGAGTCGATAACCTCAAGCCTGGGGGCCAAATGCAGCTCATGGTTAGTTTTTTGTTGTTGTTTTTATTTGCCCCCTTTCCATTTTCTGGATCTGGCCCCTGGATCCAGTTGCTACCCCAAGCACTTTTTAGGGCACATCCATAGGACACACAAACCCCACCCCTATAAGCTGTTTCCCAAAGCGTCTTCGCAAATGACCTGCAAGTGTGAGGTGGCAAACCTAGGTTTAGCAAGGGAGCTATCTTCCTCATGCGCATTGCTCGTAATGTGGGAAGGGACACTTCCTCCTTTAGTCTGCCAGCCTCCTAGAGAGGACACATGGGTTGTTAACAGTGTCAGCAGCTGCAGCAGCCAAGGCAAACTTCAAAGCCCAGAAGATCGTGTGAAAAGAGAGAAGGTGCAATTGTTCTCACCTGCAGAGAATGTAAAATGCAAGAGAAGACATGCTCGCAATTGTGAGCTAAAGGTAAAGGAGCAGAGATGAGGGCATGCTTACAAGCACAGGGGAGATCTATGGCACAGATCTGTTATCTGAACCCTCCTCTTCCAGAGTGCACCCCTGTCCCCAACTTCTATGCGACCTTGGAGTTTGCACTAGTTTTCAAAGTGGTCCCTGGGAGGGGAAAGTTCCCCCCCACCCCTGGTGTAGATGCTTGATGAATTGCTCCTCTTCTTTTGAGACTGAAAAGGAGAATGAAAGACAGCATCGCTGCATCCCATTTATGCCAAAAGAGATGGCTCTCGTCCTGATCCTTTGTCACGCATTGACCGATCTGAAGATGTGGCAGCGTGGATAGTGACTTCCTGAAGCTCTAAACCCAGATTTTTTGTTGTAAAAAAATAAAAAATCATGGCTTTGAGTGGAGGCCTCTTTAGTGTGATATTTAAGCCGGCCTAGCTTTTGAGGAAGACATGAAAAACTTAACAGCTGCAGAAGGTCAGAAAGCCCACAAATGGCTCTGACATTCAGAAACAGCTTGTAGTTCTTTTGACAATATGGAGTCTCCGTGAAGAGCTTTGTGTAGAGAAAGTAAGGTTGCCGTGTCAAATACAGGCAATAGAGACAAAGTAGTACAATGACATCTTTTATGGAGCAACTACAGTTGGTTTAGGTCTAGGCCCAGACTTGGGGGGGAAAGGGGGAAGAAGGGGGGAAAAGCAACGTAGGCAGTAGCCTTGGATGGCAGTTTTGGGGGGGTGGGGGAGGGAGAGGCGGCAAAATCCCTGTTTGAAGTCAGTGAGGGCCATTAGCCTCAATAGGTTCAGGATGCAGCAGCTAATGACCCATCCACCACCTCCTGTTTGATCAGGGCAGGACCCAATTTCCACCACGTGAAGAGGACTGGCATGTTTGTAAGAAGTTGCCTTTCCTTTGGAACCACCCCTGCCCCCTCGCTGCCTGGCAGCCAATGGGAAGACGTGGAACACGGCACCTGTGTCTTAGTGTTCTAAACCCAGGTGACTCTGCTTCAGTATGTTTGGACCCAGCTAGAGCCTGGGGGTCAGCTGCTACGGGGTCGTTAGCATTTCAAAAGGAGGGAGAGAGAGGGGGGATCAAAGGAGTTAAGCATTTAGAAATGGAGAGGAAACTTAAGAATACAAGGGACAATATGAAGGAAAGCGGCAATTTACCAATCGTCTTAAACTTACTGAGGAGAGTGTAGGAAGTTGGCTGACTTTTCTCTGCTTATTCTTCCCCAACGGTAGTTGGCCCAGTAAAAGAGATCTGGACTACTGACTACTAAGCTAGATCTTACCCAGCTCGATACATGTTCATTCAGTTCAATTATGGATTATTGGCCCTGCCCTCATCCCAGCCCCCACCAATCTCAGCCCCCAGCCAGCCAGGGACCAAGGGTGTTGTCAGGCTGTGTTTCTGGGCAGCAGCTAAGGATGCTCCCCACTCTGGGTGAGTAGGATTTTTATTATATGTTTTTTATGTTTTACTGAGCCTTTGGGGAAGGATGGGGCAAAACGTTAATAAATAGATAATTTTATTATCATCTTTATTTTTAGGGAGGGATGTGGCCTGGGGCATGGCTACGTGTGTGTGGGTGTGTGTGTGTGTGGCTATGGGGGTGGGGGGTAGCAGCCTCAGGAGTGCCTAGGGCAGCAAAATAAGTCTGGCCCTGGGAGGTCTGGAAGCTTGCATACCTCCACCGACTGTAGTTGGCCCAATAAAAGAGATCAATGTACTACTGTCTCTATTGTCATGAAGAGCGTAAAAATTCTAGACTGCCCTTTTCCCAGCAAGCGTTAACTCTCCTTTCTCTGTCTCTGCTGCCTCCTCCCCTTCCAGATTGTCTTGCTGCTTGCCTCTCCAAGAGGAATCCTTCGAATAAAGTTAATGCACACTAGCTAACCACGTGAACTGGCAGACTTCCTTCGGGGCAGTTGTGTAGTTGCACAATGGAGTTTATCGTTCCCAGCCTGCATTAATTTAAAAGTGGAACGAGCTACAACAAATAGTCGGGCTTGGCTGGGCATGTTCTGCAAGCGGCCCGCGACACAGAGCCCTGGCTTCCGGACGGGGACTGGAGGGGTCCTGCTGGGCTCCGTTCAGTTTGGGAGTCCTCCCAACCCGAACGCCTTGTTTTGTACATGGCCGCACCCATGCAGAGTGCTGTGAGGACATAGCATCCCCTAGGGGCAGGGCCACGTCGTGTTCCCTGGGGGGTGGGGGAAACGCCTTAAACCTGCCTTCTTCCAGATGTGCCTCCGCAGTGTCATGGCACTCCGCCGTGGGAACAGGGGCAGGTTAAGGAGTTCTCCTATGGACTGCCAGGACATCATGGTGCTCTGTGTGATTGGCGTTGCCCCTATTGCACCAAGCACAGGAGAGCCTAGCTGCATCAGGACCGGGTCAATCCAGATAGTCAGGCTTAGTTTGGGCCTGATTTTTGAGCCTTTGCAGGGCTCTGCCCTGACAGGTTCTTTTAATAAGTATCCATTATGGATTCTAAGTGTCCCCACCCCTCTTGAGTTCTGGATATGTCCACTCCTCTTCTGTTGGGAGACTCCTGCCCAACGGAATTTTGTTTAGAGTAGTTTGACCATCCATTGAAGTTTGCTACTGTAGGAACAGAAGAAGTTATCTTATTCCCTTTATCCCAGTCTCCCGTTCATCCAGGAATATCGCAGTATTCCTAACCCTTGGATTATACACAGGGTGAGCTGGGAACTGGGTGAATGGGATACAAACCTAGAAGTGCTCTTCTGGGTCCTGCTGCAGACTGCACTTTTGGGAGTACAGCCCTTTATTATTACTAACAATAATTTATATAGTGCCAGCAATGCACCTGGCACTGCACAATCAATAGTTGTAGACAGGTCCCTCTGGAAATATCCCATCTTAATTAAGGCCAATCACACAAGCATGAACTCCCAGGGGAATAGTCGGTAGGCAGTTCAACTATTTTCACATTCAGAACATGGAGCCTTATTTCAGTTGGACGCTTGTATAAATAACACAGGAATTAAGGTCAGAACTGGCCTGGGAGGCGGAATGGTAATTAATGACAGTGGCATTGAAATGGTCCCAATTTGGCTTAGCAGAAATCATCCAATTAACTAGTAGAAGGTCATAAATCTCCTTAGTGCTATTGTTTTAGCCTGTCTGTAGTCAACAAGACTAATCGGGTGTCCATTCCCATTGTCAAGGCCTGTGACATAGTCACTGGGTCTAGAAAAGTTAATTTAGAAATAACAAAATGAAAGCCTAGATTCTGGAAAACGGAGAAGAATCTATCGGATGACTTCTGAAAGACATTCCCATCATGCAGACTGGCACCACCAGCGTGTTGGCCTTCGAAGTAGACACGCCAAGCATTGGACAAAGCTTGGAGATAGAACCTATTTTTTTCAGCTCTACAGATGCTCTATCCCCTCAAATAAGGATCGAGGCCTACATTGGCATCATGTCTCACTGCTGATATTCAAGTTAACCAGAATGGACATATATTTTCAATTAAGTACAGGGACCAAAAATAGGAGCATAAAGTTAAGTCCCCGTGGAGCTGATGAAAAGTGCTGGATGTTTGGCAGTTTTGAAAGTCAGCTGTCTTTTTAAAAAAAATTACAGAATTTTCCTTAGCCAAGATTTTCAAAGCATGGTGTGATTAAATTGGGAGGAATGGAGCCATTTAGGAGAGGGCTTTGCCCAGCATTGCACTTCTGCAAGTTGATGATTATAACCGTTCAGGTTTTGCTTTCAGATCATGCAATAATTCCCCACCAATATGTTTTTTAAAAATAAATTGAATAAAGCAGCATTAATGTTTTTAGGAGAAAACTATATCAGAAGGCTAAACATAAACACTTAGTAGCTGAACCATAACCAGGAGACCAGAAATCAGCACATGGCATGCTGTTGCAATACACCTTTTTACAAGAAACATTGGGCCCAGTCCTATACAGTGTGTGCAGTGCTGCGCAATGCTGCTCAGCAGTAGTGTGCAAGTAAAGGGCATGCGCCGAATTCAGAGAACCCATAGGTGTGTGCTTCACTGTGCAGGCAGTGGTCGCAGCGTGTGTGACACAAGCGGACGCACGTTGCACACGCCCGATCCATCCCTTGGGCTGTGGGGTACATGGGCGCAAGGGATGGAGTCGGCGCAGGTTGCTTGCTTACCGAGTGCAACTATGCTGCTCTGACATGCGTGTGTGGTGTGTGAACTGCACATGTGAACGGTGCACACCCTGCATAGGATTGTGCCCAAAGTGATTAGTTCATGCAGCAGGGATATTTGGAAGGTGTGCTTATCTAGGACAGTGGTGCTCAAACCTTTTTTGAACTGCGCCCTTTCCACTTATACGTGACAGTTCCCTCTCCCCTCAGATACCTTATTCCTTCTCTTCTCCGCCATCCTTCTGCTCCTCTTCTCCCTTGTTCTTTAACTCTCCCTCTCCCCCCCCTTGCCACTCCATTATTTTGGAGGTTTCCCCCTAGCTCAGAGAGTGTGGAGCCTGCAAACACGCTCCCCCCGCCAGAACACCTTCTGTGTCCTCTAGTTTGAGAACTTCTGATCTGAAAGACAATCTGTGTAGGGGATTCCAGCGCCAGTTAAATGATAGTCGTCTTCCACCTGAATTACTCTAATTCTTTTTGTCAAGAGTTGTGTTCTACGTGCAGCCGTGTATATCTCAGCCACTTAAAATGGCTGGTAGTTTTCAAGAAATTTTGTTTTTGATTGTTTTGCACCCTGTGCTTCCTTGATAACCTGTTTCCAAAGCAACATGATCAAGCTGTCTTGCTCCAGAGTTTTGTGCATCTGCTCAGCAGCGTGTCATTTGCAATTAGAAATGAACACTGTGCCTAGGTCCCTGCCAGACTGTTAACCCATTCTTTAAATGTTTTATAGCCGTGGACTTCTTCAACCAGATCAATATGCTTTATGGGACCATTACAGACTTCTGTACAGAGGAGAGCTGCCCGGTGATGTCTGCCGGCCCAAAGTAAGGATACTTGTTACACATCACTGAGAGAGTGCAACTTGGAGATCTATCTCTATTTGAAAATGTGACACTGGTGCTTGGCTCCCTTTTTATTTCATAGGTGACCTACAGTGGAAGGGGGTGGAATGTTGTGCCAGTTTTACAGCTTTATAAAGTTGAAAAAATATCCTGGAACTTTTTCTTTTTTGAACAAAAAAAAACCAACCACCACCAACCAAACAAGACAAAGCACAACAGAATTTTAGAAATCATATAAATGGAGAACTGGAAGTCTAGTTCAACCACCAACCTGAAACAGGATTCCCTATATCTAAACCATCCCAAAACTAATCTCCCAAATTCATATTTAGGAATTTAGATCACAATAACCTGTACTCGCCTATCTTATTGAAGTCCATAGAATCTGCTAATGCTTACCATTAGAATCAGGCATGGGGTGAGGAGGAGGGAGGGGGTCAAAAGTAAGGCCATGTTAATATGGCCTGATAAATTGCTAAATGTATATGAAAGAGCCTGAATAGGCATTCATCTATAGGCCTAAAATCCGAATTCAGCCAGTGTAAACTTTTTGTTTCTCTGTCCTCCATCTTTACTGTCAGAACAGTTACATAATTGTTTTGAGTCTGTCTCTTGAAATAGCCCCCCCCCTCTCCCCCCGCAGCGTGTCAACACACGTACCCTTTTCAGACCCTGTCCTTTTGGGAAGAGCGAGTCAGACAAACCAGGGTATTTTAAACTCTGTCCAATGTAATATCTCTTCACTGGGGATTTAAAGATGATAGTTCCAAATATATGCTCTGATACCCTTAAAAATCTTAACCCAGTAACCCTAGACCCTTGTCGCGTGTGTGTGCCTTGCTGCCTGAGCAAATGTGGCAGTTCTGTGTCCTTCTCAGAGATCCTTAATGAAGGGGGGAACAAAGAAGAGGTTGTACGTATGGCTGTGTAGATGTATAGAGTAGAAATGATGGGTGGGGAAATTCCTCTCTATACAGAGACGTACTGTGCTTCCCTAGATAAAGGGGATTCCTTGTTTTCTATCATACGCAGACATATTTTCACACTGGCTTATGATGAATGGATTCATTAAATATACTTCTCGGTACCTTTGTCTGCGTATTTGGACTTCCTGTCTTAATGCTGCCCTCCATAGTTCTACTACTAAATGGTCCAGAGACTATTGCTTGGGAGCTTCTTTGGTAGAATGAGGAGAAACCCAAGGGATTTTCCTGCTGAGAAATTCACATGAGCCTCCCTTTTAGTTTCAGTTTGTGAGTTTCAAGTTTTATGCTGACGAAACCTTGCAGCATCACTTGGGATTGATTATACCATCTTGCACGTTTTGCTGTGTGTGTGAAACGCTGTCTCTGAGCACAGGGCTCTTATTTCCAGGGGTGCTCTTTAGGGGGAGCAGCCCACTTGCCACACTGTTTCATACCACATGCTGATCGTGCTTCAGGACTTCTTGTATGTCTGGCTCTTTACAATCTGTGACCTTGCATCTGGGCCCTGGCCCTGCTAAAGTTGTTCCCTGCACTGAAATCTGTGCGCCCCACCGAGCTTGTACTAATTTTCAAAGTGGCTCCGGGAGCTTAGCCCACCTCTCCTTAGTATATCAGGGTTTCTTTTAGGGGTGCATTGTATAAGATCAAATTTAAAACGGCAACTCCTGTGTGCTCATGCCTTTCATTAGAGCAGGGCAGCTAACTTTAGCTCTTAGCTAAGAGCCATCTTCGTCAGGGATCTCTAACCTTTTCTTGAGCATGAACTGGTTTCAAATTTCAGCCTAAGACACAAGCCACAATTACCGATGACATGTGCACAGGGCTCATCCTAAAATGCACTGCCTAATTGCCAGTGCCAAACTGTGTATTTAACTTGTGTACTCAGCGGGCTCTTGCGAGTCACATCAAACGGCTTTGTGAGCCAAATGTGGATTGCAAGCTATGGCTTACTCCCTTCACTCCACCCCGGCCTATGGCACGTGTAAATAAAATCCTTGGCTGCAGAATAAATTGCGAGCCTTTCACAACAGGGAGTATCTTCCAGCAACTAGCACAGTGGGGCTGTAACCACAATGGTGATGGCGAAGGACCTGTATTATAAATACCATTACACCTTACAATGGCTTTAAAAAATAATAATAATAAATCAATCAATCAATCATGTGCCCTTTTGAGTATCAGCGCCCTGAGTCTTCTGGAAAGGGCAGCGTATAAGTGTAAATAAAACAAAGTATCTCATCGGAAGGGAGAAATGTGTTCTGCTAACTACTAGCTGAAATAGTCATTGGATTCAGGGATCTTTCTTCCAGACAGAGGGGGTGGAGTAGATGACCCTCCATGGACCTTCCTATGGTTTCTATGAAATATTTCTTCCAAACTTGAGCCATTTCCTTTAAACCCATTTACCAAAAAAAGATTTTAGTGAAGCAGAAGCTTTTTTTTAGTTTTGTCATTTTATGGGTGCTTTCAAATGTACGTTAAAGTGTCCTTATGAGTTTGGGCGGTGGGACACACCTGCCAATTAGGCACAGCTTTGTTAACGTCGGAAAGGCGTGCCGCGCATGATTGAAGCTTTTCGGCGCACTGACAAATGGATTTGGCCGCTCGGTACGGCACTTTTGTCAGTGCGCCGGAAAACTTCAGTCATGCACGCCACGTCTTTCTGACGTTATCAAAGCCGCACCTCATTTGCATGCACATCCTGCCACTCGAACTCGTACGTATGCTTTAACGCACGTCTGAAACCTGCCCTTAGTCTCTGCTCTTGCTAAAGAATTTAATAATAACCATTCAGGTAGGTACTGATATGTATTTATGAAGCAATATGAGGACCTAATCCTTCTGCAGTCCTAGTTAATATGAAACATGGTAAGAATTTTATTTACTTATTTAATCAACTTTTATCCCTCTCTTCCCTCAGAGGCTCAGGGCGGCTTACAGAAATGTTAAAATGTATATATCAACATAGCACATATAAAAAACAGTTAAAAAGAAACCCTAGACTCCACCCCTCTCATTCCACCCAACCCTATCCCAGCCCACCAAACGCCTACCAAACAAATTTCTTACATCTCTTCTGACAGGTAAGCATACTGCAATGAGAAACTCTAGTCACTGAGCAACAATGAGAAACCGTGTAGATTGTGATCAGTACAGTAAGAAAGTTAAGAATAATATACGTCTTACTCACTTCTAGAAAAACCAATTCTACAAAAAGAGAGGCCGTAGAGCAGGGGTGGTCAGAGTTATGGCGCATGAGATCCACTTGATTCAGGTGCCAACTAGAGGTGATCTACTAGCATCCTTCCCACTGATGCTGCCTGTTGACTCCCAGCTCTAGGGCACCTCAGCAACTGGTCTCAGGAGTGGAGAGGCGCCCTCCCTGCTGTAATGGAAGTGCTCTCCTAGCCCCTCTCCTCTCTGGAGATACTGCCTGGGGCAGTGGTCCCGCTTTACTCCCCAGAGGGGAACTCGGAGTGGCAGGTCCACCACCCCACCCCACCCCCGTGATCCACCAGTAGATCTCAGTCTATCTCTTGGCTGCCCCTGCTGCAGAGTAAATATAACCTTAGCTGCCAAGGCTTTTCCTTATGCGATGGAATTCAATGTAACTATTCTAGCCTGTTCTGACGTGTCCTTAAGCCGAATGGCAGGCCTTTTTGCGGCTGTCGGGTGATTTGGGATTCCTAGATAGCTAAATGCTGAAAACCACATTGATTCCCTGTAAGAAACTATTAATATTAAAGCAGTCCCATAAATGTCTTGACTTGCTGCTGTTGTCTTGGCATTTTCTCAGGGAAGGTTCTCGGATGTTTTAGCCTTCTTTTTTCCACCTTGCTGGCTTGTAACGATGCACAGGGCCGGGGAATTCTCTTGCTCCAAAAAGAAAATAGGATTCCAAGAAGAGTTCATTGTTAAGGGAAACACTGTGGTATTGCGAGTAAGGAACTAAGTTTTTATTTGTGCTAAGTGGATTTGTTTTAAATTCTTGATGCAGTTGTCAAGGGGAGATAGTGAATTAAATTGTTACCTTTTTGAGAGAAAACCTAGAACTCTGGTTTGAAATGCCTTTCTATAGCTATAAGGACACCCCCTCCCCCCACTGTTGCTGTCCCATCTACTTAGCTATGTGCTCTACCTTTTAATTTAGAGAATTCCCATTTCCCATTTGCAAAACAGGGAGTGGAGGAAACAAGAGGTGAGGGCAGGTAGGGGTACTGAGTGGTAGAAAGTACAGTAAATGAATTACTCCTACTTACGCTCTATTAACACACAGGACAGCCATCAGAATTAAAAGAAAATAAACTGAACATTGATGCAAGGAAATGCCTTTTGCACAAACAGAATCTATGGAACTCACTGCCACAATATACCCCCTCAGGCAAAGCATCTAGTAATTTAGTTTAAGACTAACGTTTTGAGGTTTTTTTTATAGTAATGTTTTTTTTTAAAAAAACCTGAATGCTTAAATCAGTGAGAATTATCCAGTTACACTAGGTCCTTCTCTTCCCCCTCTGGCCATAATTTCCTAGGTCTCGCCAAAACTTTATTTAATTTGCTGCTGCCATGTCCAGTTTTAAACCATTGGCTCTCTAAACCAACAAGACCCAGTAATTTGGCTCTGTGCTCATGTAGAAGATCATCCATGCCTGAAATCACCTTCATTGCCTGTGTCTTGATGCATTCTCTTGATTAGATCTTTTAGTAGACAACGGGGGAGACACAACTGCGAAATGGAGAGTGCTAGAGTATTTACTGCCTTGTAATCCTAATGTTGAGCATTTTTAAATATTTTTTTTAAAAGTCCACACTGAGCAGATATTTGTGTTGGGCTGTCCACAGCAATGCCCAAGTCTCTCTTCCTGAGTGGGTATAAGTAAAATATGGAATCTGTAAAGTATATGAGTAGACCTAATTATTATTTTCCTGGGTTCATTTCCCTGCATTTGTATGTTGATCTATCCTTCTGCCTGTTTGCTTAGCTTTGTTAGGCTCCTCTGCAGATTTTTTTTTCTTGTAGGACATAACTGTTCAAGCTTTGCAAGAATAAGTACCGAAGAACTGAAATCTAGAGAAAGCATTATGCATGTTACTTTAATTTGCTTTAAAACAAAATCCACCCTAGACTTTGTGTGCTTAAGACATCTGTCTTCCATTTTAATTCCAACTCAGATACGAGTACCACTGGGCTGATGGGACAAACATAAAGAAGCCAATCAAGTGCTCTGCACCAAAATACATTGATTACTTGATGACTTGGGTCCAAGATCAGCTGGATGATGAGACTCTCTTCCCCTCCAAAATAGGTAAAAACTAACAATGCCATCAGGATGCTATTATAGAGGAATGTTGGGTTTCGTAGCCTAGAAAAGCGTTTGTAATTTCTATCTGAACTTGCAGTGTGGAACAGATGTTTTTCTAGCCTCAAGAAGGGACCTGAACTAGTTATAAAAATAAATAAATAGGGACAGCAAGTTGCTGACATACCTTTTTTCATTGTCTGAATTAACACCGTTTTTAAAAAAAAAGAATTTCTTTGTGCACTGAAACGTACTTTCAAGGTGCAATCTGTGTGCCCAGCCCATGAGAAATGATGCATGGTTTTAGCAACTCTTAATGATAAGAAAGAGAATATTCCATTAGTGATTTGTATGTTCAGTGCTGCTTCTTATTTAGGTTCATTAATGGCAGGGATGTAATCTCTGGGTGTTGGGAGCTGGGAGTGAACAGCAGGAAATAGACCGCTCCATTATGACCTGTTGGTTACTTCTCTGAAGTGACCGAGAATGGCCACTCTTGGAGACAGGAGACCGATTGGTCTGACCCAGTATGGCACTACTTATGTTCTTTGGTTTTCCCCCCTAGTCAAAGGAGAAAGGAAGGACAGTAATTCCTACCTCTTCACCCCATGCCAGTATTTTTCTAGTAACTATAACTCGGGGATGGGGAACCTTTCCTGTCCCAGAGGCCACTTTGAAAATTAGTACAAGCTCCGAGGGCCACATACAAGTTGGGGGCCGGGGGTGCTTATAGGGCGTACTCAGGAAAAGGAGGGCCCAGATCATGGATTTGTGCAATAGATCTAGCCTCTATCCTTTATGTGCATGTTCTCATCTATGCTCCCTTACCCTGAGCTCAGTTTCTCGGTGGTTGAAGGTAGGCACTGGGTCCAGATCTAGGAATTGGAAAGGGGTCACATAAAAACTGGCCATGTGCTACGTTTGGCCCCTGGGCCTGAGGTTCTCCACCCCTGCTATAACCCCTAAAGCCATTGGTGCATAAAACAAATTGACTCCCTAAGGCAGCATTCCCACACAGGGCCAGAATTGCATCCTTGATCACCCTCGTGAATGTTCACTCCTTGTCTCTCCTTCTGTTCCCCTTCCTTCATCTCCCCTCCCCACTCCCCAATCTCTCAGATTGTACGCCCTAGGGCAGGGACTGTGTCTGTTCAATTACTTTGTAAAGCGCCAGGTACATTGCTGGTGCTATATAAATGCTTGTTAATAATAATAAATACAGAGCTTGTTGATTTCTTTTTGCTAGTGTGTATTAAAGGGGGTTTCTTCCTATACATACTACCACTCTGCTCCAGGAGGGCGTGGGGGAACAGTCTCGCTTCCCCACCACACTCGTGGCTGCTCTGAACTAGTTAAGTAAAGACAGGATGGAAGGCTTTAATATTGTGCTTTCCAGATAAGTGCAAAGTGATGTTTGTTCAGATGCTCAAAATGTGCTGCTTCAGTGATTGGCTTCTACCTTGAGAACTGCTCCTGCTCAAGGGCTCACAATCCCTTGTGGGAATAAGGGGAATTGACAATGGCTAACATGCTTTTATTAACACTTGAAAAATGCTTTTTTTGGTTGATTGTTTGAAAAATGGCCCATTTTTTAAAAACCCCAAACCAAACAACTAATGGCTTTTGCTTTATTTGGTTATGGTTTTCAACCTGTAGTAGTTTGTGTCCTCCAGCTCAGTAGGTGTCAACACAGCAATTTCTTGCTGCAGTAGGGCACTTGCTTTATTGCTTCAGATAAGAGCTGCTGGGCAAAGTGAGTTGAGGTAGGGGTAACCTGCTTAATTAGGAGTAGGCTAGTAGCAATGATCTTCATGGTGAAGCTGCAGTTGGGGATCATTCGCATAACACCCTCCCCTTTTGCAAACTTACTGTAGGGACATAAGAAATGCCATACTTTGTCAGGTAAATGATCCGAGCCCAGCATCCCTGTCTCCGACAGTGGTCACTTGGGAGAACCACCCAACGTGTCCTAATGGAGTGGTCCATTTCCTGCTGTGTATTCATCCCAACTACCAATAGTCCCATCAACCTCCTCGACCAATAGGCATTTATGGACCTATCCTCCAAGAACTTATCCAGTCCTTCTTTAAACCCAGCTACGTTACTGGCCTTCACTTTTTCCTTCCCTTATCCAGTTGCAATGCATTCACACAACTGCTGATTTCCAGTGTAGCCAGTAATGATCAGTAGACTAGTGTAGAAGAGCCAATTTAGCCTAGTGATTGTTTGACTTGGACCAGTGTCCAAATTCCATCTCTGGGTGAAAACAGACATGACATTAACCACCTTTAACCATCCTTGGTGGTCATTTATGCATGTTTCAAGGCTGCATAGGGCACCAATACAGCCCTGCAACATGCATAAATAACCACCAAGGGTGGTTAGCATCATGTCTGTTTTCACCCTTTGTCATGAACTCACTGGGTGGCCTTGGGACAGTGACTTATGTCTCAGCCTCAGTTTCTTATCTGTAAAATGGAAATAATAATGACCTGTCTCCTGGGGCTGTTGTGAGAGTGAACTAGATAAGGTTTGTAAAGCACTAGGAACAAAGAAAACGCTGAAGAAATTATATTATTTCTTTGTATTTCAACGACCCACCCTTTACGTCAGGTGGCAGAGAATGCAGGGATATCAAGACGCATGGGAAAGTGGTAAGGATTTCGTAAAACACTCAGAATGCAGTTGGTGCTGCATCTGTTTCTAAAAGAGTGTGGTGTGATAAGAACGGAAACAGCACCAGACTGGGTGAGACCAATGGTCCATTGAGCCCAGCCTCCTGTCTCCAACAGTGGCCTCAGTCGCTTTGGAGAAGTATCCAAGAGGTCATAATGGAATACGCTTCCATTGGTTTTTGTATTACTGCAGCAATTCAGATTTCCAGTCCTTTTAAAATATGTTTAGCACTCCAAGGGTGTAGTGTCCTTGGGTTCTATACAGCCTAGTGCCAACCCCCGCCGCCTTCTCTCCCTGTAGCAAAATTCTCACAGTAGCCAAACTCTCTGCTCACTCTGCCTGGGGCTCTCTGCTCAAGAAGGGGCTGTTGCAGGAGAGATCTCAATTTTGGGAAAACTCCCCCCGTACAAGCTGACTGTCCAAACCTCTGTTGTCATCTAGGCGTTCCTTTCCCAAAGAACTTCATGTCGGTGGCAAAGACCATCCTCAAGCGTCTCTTCAGAGTTTACGCTCACATCTACCATCAGCACTTCGATCCGGTCATCCAACTGCAAGAAGAGGCCCATCTTAACACCTCCTTCAAGCACTTTATCTTTTTTGTTCAGGTACGTTCAGACCCCAGGGCCTTGTCCTTCACTGGTTTCCTCTGAGTTGGAGGCAAGAACGTAGTCCTTTTTTGAGCTTTCTAGGAGTTGATGTGGAAGCCTGCATTTGGGAGTTCTAAACCCAAGATACCGCCTTTTTATTTGTGTTATGGGCTTCGATCCACATCCCACTTGGTTTGTGGACAGCAGTCTTCATGTGTAACTATTGTAGTAAAATACATACGCTGCTGAAGTGTGGTGGTTCCACAAAGAAGACTGTTATCAATCCAAATTGGCTATGGGGTCCAGCACAGCCCGTGTGGAAAAAGACGGCAAAGTGCGTGGGGGAGCAAGGTTCGCCCAAGCTCATTCCCTGCCAAGGGTTTGTGCCTCAGTTTGCCCCGATGCAACACCTCACCCAGTTCTCGAAACAGTAGCTAGTTTATTTACAGTTCAATGCTCCTGTTTTTGTAGGACTCCACTGAGGGATCCTTCATGGCTGTGGACCCAGGCTTCTGTACGATCGTATTAACATTAAACCTTTGCCCAAGGAGGGCTGCCCAGACCTAGTCCCCCTGTCTTGAGGCAACACCTTCCACCTGCTTTCCCGCTAGGCTTCTCTGGGGGGGTCTCATCAGCCCAGCCTAATGCTCAGAGCTTCTGCTCACCTGACCAGCCCATAACAAATCATGTGCCCTGTTAGCCCCAGGAGCCTCACCTGGGCGGCTCAAGCCCTGTACCTGAGCCTCTGGGAGCCAGGTAACCAGAGCCAGAGGCCTCTTGGAGCCAGGGCAGCCGAGGCCTTCCAGTTCACTCTGCTGCAGTGTTCTTGCACCGTGGATTTACAGATGGCTGTTTTCCAACCTGTAAAAGGGCCCCTTCGTAGTTGTCCATAATTGGGGAGATGCTCTTGTGTGGTTTGGATTGTCTCCCTATGGAATAGGGTCTGGGAAGCTGAGGGGAGAATCGGGATCATAGCACACTTCTTCCAGGAGGTTAACTGAGAGGTTGTTCACATAAGCATCTAATCAGGAGCAGTAACCTCTTAACTTGCTACACCTTCATGCATGTTCCTATGAGGAGGAGTAGACAGGTACAAGGAGTGATTATTGCCTCTTGAGAAGTGTGGGTATTCTGGGGATGGAGGCGGTTAACTCACAGCTGTGCTGCTCATCTGAATAAGTGCAAGGGGTGTGTGGGGTAGTTACTGCCCTGTGGTGGTTCCTCCTGGTTATTAACTGCAGATTACCTGGTCCTGTGAACAAGCTGTAAGGTGAGGCCATCGACACATTTCATGTAAGCTGTTGAGTACAGGGCCGGCCTTACAACTTGCGGGGGACAAAGGTGGGGCCCTATTTTGTTGCTGGTGGCGAAGCTGCCGCCAGGTCTAGGGGTGCTCCCTGGTTCAGTCTGGGGGCGGCGCGCTACCCAGGCCTGGGCTTGGGGACGGGCACTCCCCTCCGCCCAAGCCCAGCCATTTCGGAGTCACTTACCTGATCCGTCGCCACTGGCCTGGGCCCCGCGCCAGGCCTGCTCGCTGGCTTCCTGGGTCGGGCTCAGAGCCTTGGGCGGGTGCCACGGTAGCAGATTAAATCTGCCGCTGTGCTACCTGCTGTCACCGGACGTTGCAAGGGAGTGTGGGAGAGGCGGGGCCTCTGCCTCTCCCTCACTCCCACTGGCCCCCTCTGCTGCCTGTCTGTCTCGGCCAGGGGCCACATTCCCCCTGGCTGAGACTGACAGGCAGCGGAGGGGGCCATGGAGTGAGGGAGAGGCAGGGCCTCTGCCTCTCCCTCATTCCCGCTAGCTCCCTCCTCTGCCTGGCTGTCTCGGACTCGGCCAGGGAGTGAGAGGCAGAGGCCCTGCCTCTCGTGGCCTCACTCCCTGGCCGAGACTCAAGGGAGTGCCGTGCTCGGGGCCCCCAGCTCCCGGCCACTGTCAGTCTCCGAGACTGACAGTGGCCGGTGTGGCAAAACGCCAGTAGGGGGCGCTATACAGCTGAGCCACCCACCTCACTGTTTCTCCAAATCTCTGACCAGGGGTTCCCACAGCTGGCAAACCCCCCAAAACCCTTCCGCTGCCACCACCTGAGTTTAATTCAGAGGGCGTTCACACCACTCAGGACATGTGAACCCCACAAGGTATAAACCCCACAGCTTCCCAAGAGCACTCCTTGTTCCCGGCACTCTTTTCCCAGGGTTTCCTCCCTGCGTTGGAGGCCAAACCCCAGTCACCCTAGGAAGACTTCTCTTGGTTCCAAAGTTGCTGGCTTCTAGCCAAATAGGGAGTTTTCCCCTCTCTCCTTGCCTTAGTAGTGAGGCTTGGCCACCCGGCCCAAAGGAGGCGTTTAATGCTCAGCCAATAATGCACACGCATGCCCAGTAGGGTAAAAGAAAGCTTAGACTTTACTAGTACATATAAAAAAGGAATAAAAGCACAGATCCAGGGGTTGATAACCCTTTGAGCAAAGCAAGTCCGGTTTGGGGAGTGGTACCCCGTTTGGAACGCGCCTATCTAGTACAGTCTCTCTGAGTAGCAGGCAGGCAAGCAAGCAATTACTGACACAGAGTTAGTTAGTCCTGGCTTGATTCTCCATAGGTGATGGTTTCTCTATAGGGTCCAAAGTCTTGATCTGGCTACGGCCGGTGTTGCAGAGTTTAGTCACATCACACAATCCCTCAAAGTCCCAGAGAAGAGAGAGAAAAAATGGAGAGGGTCTGAGGTTTTTAAAGGCCTCTTCCCCTCCCTCCGATTTGTTCGGCAAGGTCACCTGGCACAGGTGAAACTTCAGCTGACCAGGCCAATCAGATTCCTGTTTCCTGCTGGGTGAAGAAGATCCCAGAGGAATTCCTGGAATGTGGGTCCTTATCATCTTGGACATGTGCTTCTTTTGAGGCCTAGCGCAGTCTTAGGCCTGCCTTGAGTTCAGGCAGGGTGTCTCTGTCAAGGTGAGGGGCTGTCCTGGTCAGTGCCTGTCCAGCAAGTGGCATTTTGCCACAGCCGGGACCCCCTCAGGAGCGCGGCCTGGGACAGCTGCCCCAAGCTGCCCAGCGGTAAGGCCGGCTCTGGTTGAGCAGCTTTGGAATGTGACAAGCTTGGGCCATCAGTGACACAGGCTGGAGTTCGATGAACTTCTCTAGAATGGAAAAGTTGTGTTTTGTTTTCCGCTATTGGCTGCTTTCTACCCAACGGGCAAGCTTAGAATGGCTAGCAGGTAAAGTGTGACTTTTGGATCTCAAACCACAGTTTGCCTTCAGTGACTTAATTTAAGAGCAAAGTGAAAATTGATGGAACTGTATTAAATTCAGAAAGGGTATCAAGTGACTCCCCACAGGGATCTGTCCTTCAACGTTTTCATTAATGATTTGGAGGAGGGAGTCGATAGTATACTCATCCGATTGGCAGATGAGTCACAACGGAAAGGGGCTGTGAACACTTTGCAAGACAAGATTGGAATACAGTACGATCTAGATATGCTAGTGGCCTGGGCTGAGGAAACAAAATGAGTTTTTAACAAAGATAAATGCAAAGTATTGCATGTGGGAATGAAAACCAGAAGCACAAAGATTAAAATGGGGGGATAACTGGCTAGGAATTAGCACTGGAGAGCAGGATCTGGGGAGGCGTTCCTCGAGGAGCTCCAAGATTGTTGCTTATGGATACTACTTCAACTAGGCAGTAGCACTGAAGAGAAGTATTTCAGAGTTATGGAGGATCATAAGCTGAACACGAGTCAACAATGCCATTTTGGGCTGTATTAGCAGCTGGAGTGTCTCCGAAATGCATGAGGTGGTGCTGCCGCTTTATAGTGAGAGCTCACCTGCAGTATTGTGTCCTGCTTTGGGCACCACACTTCAAGAAGGATGTATACAAACTGGAGAAGATTCAGGGGAGAGCAATTAAGCTGATAAAAGGGGATGGGGAACAAGCCATAGGAGGAAAGGCTGAAAGAACTGGATATGTTTAGCCTTGAGAAAACATGAATAAGGGCAGGGCCCAAGCATCATTTCTCTGGACCTGTTTCAAACTTGTAACATGGGCCCCTCAGCCGCTGCCCCCATCCCGTACACACAATCTCATGAGACACGAAAGAAAAAAAAAATTCTGAAATGACTCTGCTATCTTTTGAAATCATTAGATTGGAGTCAGATTATCCACCCGGCTGCTTTTCTTCATTATCAATTGCCACGGCCTCAGACAGCTTCATCTGGCAGGTTTTGTTCACCTAGTTCCCCAGTTAGTGCATTGTCCGACCCAGATTGTAGACGACCCTTGTCTGTGTGGAAAAATTGCAGATTGATTGGTGTGTCCTTTAGTTTCTTCTAGTTCCCTTTGTTTTAAGCTCCTTGGCTGCCTGATTTGTATTTATAGCCAGACATGGATGGTGGTATGGCATGTATGAGTGACACATGCCTTTGTCTAGACATTATTCCCTGTCTCTGGGACAGTGTTGGTGTCGGTTCTTCTATGCGCTCTGGAGACCAGAGAGGCCTAACTCTGGTTCCGGGGCCTGTAAATCTCTCCGCAGCACTGGCTCCTGCTGTCCCTGGAATCTGTGTCCCCAATTTCCAGGGATGTGCTGCTACAGCGCAACTTCATTATATGGTGCTTGCCCCTCCCTCTCCGTGTCAGTCTGCTGCTGCCAAACTCTGTTGGCTCCTCCGGCCTCGTGCATAGGTATTACCAGGAACTAAGGAACTCTGGGACTTGTAGTTCTTTAGAGAACTTGTCACATAGGGGGGCACACATCTCTGCCTGTCAAACTACAAGTCCTAGAGTTTCCTGTACAAGCACTTTCTCTCTCAACTAGAGGAGGGCCTGGGCCAGCAGCTCACTGTTCTGCTCTAAGGCCGCATTCACAACTGCGGCAGCGAGACCCACGAGGGAAGACGCGGCAGCGGAGAGGAGCCGGATAGCGGTAGAAGGATTGGTGTGAACGGGGATGTGCTGCGAATTCCCTCGTGCATGTCAGGACTCTTCTTCTGCTATACGGCTCCTCCCTGCTGCCGCGTCTTCCCTCACGAGTCTCCAGCAAATCTTACAAGTCCTGGACGCTAGATGCAGGGAAATAGGTTTGCATTAACATCCTCAAGCAGAGTCTACAATTTAGCCTCAGTTTTTTCCTCATGGTAATGGGCTTGCATCCCAGGCCTGGATTCCTGGGTCCTGACTAAGGGGGGTGGGGGGAAAACATAATAGCAGTTTTCAAATATCTAAAAGGATGCCACGAAGAAAATTTGTTCACCGCTGTCACAGAAAGCAGAGCAAGAAGGCATTACTGCTTAATTTGCAGCCATGTACATTTCAGTTAAATAAGATGGGGTGGGGGAGAAAACTAGCTAACGGCAAGAACTGTTGGGCAGTAAGCTGCCCAGGGAGGTTGTGGAAACTCGGTGGAGGTTTTCAAACCCTGGCTGGACAAGCCGCAATGCCGTAGCCTGGGATATCCTGCCCTGGAGCAGGAGGTTGGGATAATGACCCTTGAGGCCTCTCCCAACGCTAAAACGCTGTGATTCCAAGCTGGCTGTTGAACCAACATCTTAGTTGTTGTGTATTTATTTCTTCCTTCCTTCAACAGGAATTCAACCTAATCGACAGAAAAGAACTTGCCCCGCTTCAAGAACTGATTGAAAAACTCACCTCGAAGGACAGATAAAAATGAAGTGTATTTGTGCAACATCAGTCATTTCTTTGAGCGGTCGTGTGGTATTTTGGTTTTGTTTATTTAAAACAAAATGAAACTTTGTTCTGTTCTTACAGGCAGCCAAGTTCCATTCTCTGTGCTTTTATTAGGGGAAATCATTTTTGGGGGTCTTTTAGTGACACACAGTAAATGGCTTTTTTTGTTGTTGTTTTGTTCATTGAGGATTTTTTTTTTGCAGATGTTGAGTGTTTATAAAGGAAATATGCTGGTCCGGGAACTTGACGCCGCTGGTAGATGGGTTCTGCATTGTGTCAATTGTAGCCCATTTTCACAAAGTCCCTAAAAGACTTCTCTAAGTGCCTTGGCAGACTCACTTCTGAGGTGCAAAGCACATATGATACTGTACACTGCTGGAAACGAAAACTATCGAACTACTACCCAGGACACTTGCTGACGCTTTAGAAGACAGATGCTTAAAATGAGAAAAGCCATAACTTACCTTATATTGGTGATCTCCAGCTTTTAATACAGTCAGTGCCATTTAAATTTTTTTTTTAAAAAAGAGAGATGAATGAGGGAACTTACTGGAACAAAAACATATTATTATAAAACTTCAGATCTTATTTCTATCCCAATTGCTTTACAATGAGAGAACTAAAATGGAAGGAGGCTGTCCCTGTAACTTGCCCCTCCTTGCTAATAGATTTATTTAGCCAGAATCATCATTGCTGATGAAGAACACCTCATGGTTTTTAGCCAATAAGCCAACAAATTTGCAGAAGTAACGTAAGCAGGAAGGAAAGAAGGATGCAGTCATGAAAAGCAGCAGCCAGGCAGCACTGAGATCCTTGTTTAAACACCACCGCAGGGATGCCATTTAAAAGCCAGCTTGCCAGTGGAGCTTGGGTTCTCAGGCTTGTTCACTATGGCAGCCCACACCTTAGCAAAATTAAATAAATAAATAGTTGTGTGGATTGCTTCCCCCTTCCTGCTTGCAATCACGTGGGTAAAGGCCCCTCCCATTCCCAACTGGGAGACATCTGTGTGGCAGTTACAGTGACTGGTTATGGGCACAGTATTATAGGGGAAATATTTTTAAAATTTTTTTTGGCTGTCTTCAGTGTGCTGAGAGTTTGTTCTTAACAAAATATCCATCACATGGATTCCTTTTGTTCTTTGTTTTATCCCCGTCTTCCTGGTTCTGTTTCTTGAAAGCTTGAATAGCCAGTATCTTGTGAACAGCTTTCCATAGTTCTACTACCAAATGGTCCAAAGACTATTTGTTTGAGAGCTTCTTTGGTAGAATGAGGAGAAACTCAGGCAATTTTCCTACTGAGAAATTTGTTTGAGCCTCCCTTTTTAGCTTCAGTTTGTGAGTTTCAAGTTTTATGTTCAAACCTATCTGTCCTAGGCATCTCCAGTGTGCCATTCCCCGTAGGGATCCAGGTGCCAAATCCCAAAAGAGATGATAAAACTTTGAAGCTGATGGTTTTCACTTGTTCTTGCATCAGAATTCACAGAGCCACCCACTTCCACAGGAATCTGAATCAAAGCTGCCAACGCTCTGTGGAGTTGAGAATGGTGCCTGAAACCTGGTGACTCCGGATGAACCTGAATCTGAGTTTGTAACAGGATCATAGGAGCATTGTGTGGCTTCAGAAATGGTTTGAACGCTTTGCATTGTTCTATTTTACCTGGGGAAACACAATTGCACATGCACAGGACCGCGAAACGTGTAACTGCCTACTTGTGTAAATAGCTTGCTCCCGTATCTGTGATTTTCTTTGCAGATACAAATTGTACGCCCACCTCCATTTTGGAATTCCGATTCCGTGACCCTGAACGGGGAAACTCGACTGTACTTTAAGAGAATGATGTACCGGGAGCCTTGAAAACAAACTTCTTAAACCAATATTATCCTCCATTTAATCAAAAAGCTTTCTAGAGCTGCAAAAGCCAAAAAACACTACATTTATTCACTAAATATCCTAACCTTGGTTATCTGGACTGATGGCAAATCCAACTAGGCACTAGCAGACTGCTTTACCTTCTTCATATGTTGTTCCTTTTATCAAAAAGTCCAGTTTTGATGAGCTGTTTCACTGAGTTTCTGCATCTGTGCTGTATCTTAATACAGATTGCAATAACATAGCAATGATGGTTGTCAAATTTATTACAAGAGATTTGTGGAAATTAGTATAGATGACGGTATAATTCAGCAGTCAAACGCTGGTCTTTCATGCTCATTAGAAGTTTCTTTACGGTTTATAAAACCCTAATGCATATCTTCCCTGGTCAGTGGTTTACCTGTCTTGAAGAAGGAAGGCACCTTGGTGGCCTGGACGGATCTCAACAGCGAGGGCAGCTTATGTGAGCTACCGACAGCCATGTTTAATCTCTAGGTGGCATGAGGATGCAGTGGCCAGAATATGCCCACTGGGGGCATCTGGCCTAACAACATTTGTGCAAGAGCCCAATCTTCTTGCCCTCTTCCACCCAAAGTAACCGGGGGTCGAAGGCTTTTCGTGCTCCCCTCCTAGTGTATCCCATGTAAGACAGGAAAGATCTAATGTATTTTAGGTAAGATCATGAGGAGCCCATAACTCATCTAAGCACAGCTGCGTGAGTAAATGCCAGGATGTTGATCTTCCATCTTACCATTTCGTGTTTGTGGATTCCTTAGGGCTTGAAAAACAGATACTGTCTAGCTCGACTGACTTCTAGAACTCTGGATTAACTACTATGGATGGATCTGAGGACTTTTTTTAGTTCATGGACAACTCAACAGACTCTAAAGGCTTCTGTTCTCAGTTGCAGGAGCACAGAAACGTATTCACCTGACTGTTCCGAAGGTGTTGTCATTCTTTAAAACTGACCCAACCTCTTCTGAAGACACTTGGATTTTTAAGAAAGCTGCATTTAAAAATGGCTTTGGTGACCTTTTAAGCTCAGCTTCAACCCAGAGAATGTTTTATGACTAAAAAACTGGGGGCTGAAAATACTGACAGACTTTTGATCATATGGAGGCAGAAATGCTGCTGCTTTTAATAGAGAACTACATTTGCATTGTTAATGTTCATTTCCCCTAAAATCTGCTTGGCAGACTTGAATCCGTACTCACTGACAGACCCATGTGGGTGTTCGTTGTGCAGATTATACTTCTTGCTGGAGAGAAATGTTTTGACCATCGGTGGTGGTAATCTTCTCATGTCTCTGAAAGGGACTAGATTTAGTCAGTTCTGTATCGCGAGTCTAAATCAGAAAGCTGTTAAATAGAAGTCCCTTAGATAAAGGATAAATATTGTCTAGCTTGGTTGACTGTTCTATCCAAGAATTGTTAGAATTGAGTGGGTTGACTGACCAACCTCTGTTACTATCTGAGCAGTAAAAAAATGTTTTAATTTTTAAAAAAACAAATAAATAAAAATTATATACTGAAAAAAACCAAAACTTTTAATTGGGAATTTGCAGTCATGAACCCTGCAGGAGCTGTGTCCTCCTGTTGAAGGGTTTTGTTTGCATTTTAGCCCTGCTCTGGACATTTAATTGCTGTTCCTGATGAGAGAGGTCACTCTGTTACTTCTGCAGTTCAAACACACTCAGTTTTTAGAATTTATGAGTTGCAGTTTTTTCTGGCATGAGTTGCAGTATTGGCCATAAATTATTTTAAAACACTGATGTAGAGCATTTTAGCTTTTTAAACTACATGTCTTTTAGGGAATATGGACCATTTACAGTTAAGACAAGAGTAGATGGAATTAAATAAGAAATAAACTGGGCGACTTTTAGAAATGTATAAAAGTCTGGAGATCACCAAGAGTGCCATTTGGATACACTTTCTTAATTATACTAAACTTGAAAAGCATTGAAAATACTAATGCAGTGTTTAGAGTATCCCTTTTAATTTGTATTATACTTGCAGTTTTTACTACTTAAAGACTCGGGACCAGAGCATATTTACACAAGAAGAAGATGGATGGGCACATTGAAATACTAATCAAAAGCCATCTTGGGTTTTTAAACTGAACTGGGATCTGGTAAACTTGTTAACCCAACAGTGTCTTTTTAAAAAGAAAACAACACAACACCACTATTCTAGATTCCAGGCTATAAAGGGATACTCTGTTAGATAGATCATTGCTTTTGGTATTAAACGTTGGCGCTTTTGGCTTGCTCAGCACTGGGAGTTAGAACCATGCTATCCACAGGTAGCTGTGTGTGAAACCATATCTTCTCCCAGTTTATGTAGGGCCTTACAACTCAACAAGATTCTTAACACTTTTTGCTGTTGTTTCAGCTACCAGCATGTTTGATTCTATTGGTGATTTGGGTGGTAACTTCAGGAGGTAAACTACCTCGAGATGAGATGGAGCAAAACTCACTGCTGTCATAAACAGTCGCAACTCCATTCAAGTCAGTTGGTTTGTGTTCTGTCGTCTTAGGCCAGTGTTTCATTCTCACCCACAGAGTTTACATGGTCGGAAATAATTCTGATTGCGAAAATTGTATTTTATTATTTTTTTTAAAGTCTTTCATATTCAAGTCAGGGATCCAAGTTTAGTTGTACAAGAGAAAAAAAAATGTGCCACATTCTGCTGTTGCTGATAGCTGAATTGGGGGTGGGGTGGAGAGAACAATTGTAAAAGGGTAAAAATACCCTGTCTGTAAGCGTGTCTCGAGTTTCCATTATTGCTTACTATGCAATGTAAAACTCAGATTTGTTTTTTGCATTTACGTTAGGGAGAAAATAGAAGCACTGTCCTTAGTTAATATTGTGGGATTGAACACACTCTCTGAAACTCATTTCACAGGCAAAATGCTTGTTTGCTGCTACTGACGTTCCTTGTTCCCTTCCCTTCTCCTCCTCAGTCCCCGTGCTCTGAATCCCCATATGAAGCTGTACTACAACATTTTGGTTTGGGCTGTTCTTGTGCCAGGCAACATTGTTGTTCCCACCCCCCACCCCTTTTCTTGGAGTGCTCTATTATTGTATGTCAAATACCAGTTTTCAGTTTGACTGTTAAAGCTGCAACATGAATCCAGACTTGCCTGAATATTCCACTCTAAAAGTTCCACCGTTCTTGGCTTTTGCTGATTTACGTTGGTAACTCCAGTTGGATTTTTCCAAACTACATCACTAAGCCCATTTAGGGGCGGGGTTTAAATAATGTAAATGTTTGTTTTAGGTCTTATTCCCCCCCCCCCTTTCAAGTAGCTAACTAATACAAAACATTGAGTATTACACCTGTTTTCCTCTTGCTTTTTAAAAAAACCAATACAGTTCCCCTTTACGACTTTCAATTACAAAGTAACTAAATTTCAAACTGCAGTTTTGTTTTAAGAACACTCTCCTTAAGTTATTCTTCATAGATTATTGTATTTTTTAGGGGAAATTAATTTTTATAGCCACTAAACTGTACTCATTATTTTTGTACATGTGCAACTAGGCCGTTTTGGAACACACATCTCAGAGGGAACATTTGATTCCATGCTGTTTTGAATATATACCTTTTTTTTGCTGAAGTGTTGCTAACTGATCATTCAAAGCAATATCTTGATGTGCAAGTGGAGGGGTGATGATTGCAATAAATGTGAATGACATTTGAGTAAACGTTACTTGCAGGAAGCAAAAAGATATTGCAGAAGCAACACTGTAACTTTCATGTTTGCTCTTTAAATATTTTAAAGTAGCTGGAAGAAATATTAGGTGTGAATTACAAAATGCAACACAGGGACCTGTACTGTAAGCTAACTGTGCCAATACTGCTTCAGTTTTTAAGTCATTGATTGATTGATATCCATTTTAAATCAAAACAGCTTTTGATTAAAATAGAAAAAAAGTTGAATGTCTGAAATTCTGCAACACATTTATGTGAGAGATGTAAATAATGTATACAGATTGTTGGATGTGATGGGATGAAAAATATTTAAATTCTAGGCTTTTTCAGTAAGAAACTGAATGATGTTTATAAGAAAAAAATAAATAGCTATGTTTGACCATGATTGTCTTTTTTCCCCCCTTTTCTTTCCTTTCTCTTAAGTGATTTTATATTTTTGGTTTGTAGATAGAATTCCATTAGATCTGTACACATCTGAACAAAAAGGTTGAAAACCTTCAGATTATTTCCTGTAATTACCACACCAGAATTTGTGAATGTTTACTAGGCAGACCTAAGAGCAATAAAACAACCTGAAGTCCTTTCATTTCCTTACTTCCTGACCTGAAATGTTGACTTCGAAAATGTGAATGAGGTCTAAAGCCCAAATTGATTTTGGCATTGCACTGCTTGGTAAATTATTTACTACCACATTATGGGCAATTTTGGCATCTCGACTGATGTGATGTAGATTCTGCCTTACTGAGATTCCTATCCACATAATTTATACAAATCTAAATCATGGGGCTTGCGTCTCCTAATCTTTCTGTTCTTGTTTTCTGCTGTTTTCCCATTCGGGAACTTCTCTGTTCCTCTGCCACCATCCTCTCATCACCCCAGAATCTCCTGCTGCTTAAACTTTCTCCTCCCTCCCATCCGCGTCACCTTTGCTGTCCCCTAGGTCTAGAGCTCCCTTCCAGAACACGCATGCTTTGCTCCCTCCTTGTCAACCATCAAATCCCTCCCCAAACCTATCTCTTATACTGGGCTTTCCCTGGCTCCTTATCTCCTCAGCCTGCTCACTGCCTTTCATTCAGGGTCCCCTTCTCTCCTGTAATTAAGGCTATTTTTACATGATCACAGTTAATCCAAATTAGTTTTTAATCCAGATCCATTAATTTGGGGTTATTTTTCAGGAGTCACTAAACTGTTTACAGGATCATTTTAAATCGGGAATAAGAATTAATCCTGATTTGCATTGTGAACAGGTTAATCTGGATTAGGAGTTGCAAGGAAGACTACGAAATCCCAGGGTGCAGTGCAACCAGATTTCAGCATCCTCTTCCACTCTGATTTCTGGCAGTACAGTGACAGCAATAGATACAGCAGTCATCTTGCAAAATGGAGGGGTCTTCACCTTGGTATGGTGGATTTTAAATTCAGCATGCCAAGCAGAGACTGCTGGGGAAACTGGGATACCATAGAGGTACGAATGGCTAGAGATGAGATATGTCTATCTGCAGCACTCTATGGCATCTGGGACTGAGACTGGATTCACCCTTCACATGATCACTAATTCGAACTGAGCTTAATCTGGATTAAAATAAATCCTTGAAAACTAGATTTCCAGAACCCAGTTTAAATTTTGAATTCAGGTCCATTAATTTGGACTAAGTGTTTACATTATCACCTTAATTTGAATTAAGAGCCACTTAATCCAGATTACTGCATGTGTAAAAACACGCAATGCTAACCATGTGCACCTGTGACTTTATCAACTTGATGAATGTATCCCTATGCTCCCTCTCCCTTGTGCATCCTAGATTGTAAGCCCCCTTAGGCAAAGGACCAGTTTCTAACTAATGATTGTCAGTGCCAGGCACATAGTTGGTGCTATATAAATCATAGTTCCTCCATGAAGAACCTGATCCATCTACTTTTGTCAACGACAGCCAAGCAGGGCAGCAGCTGTATTCCCATGGTTCCTTGTTGCGTCAGTTCATTACTGATTCCTCACAACCATCTTCCCTGACATTGGGTGTTCACACAGGAATGGAGGCAGCCAGAACCCATGTTCAGTTTGTCGAGTCCTGCCGCTGCCACCCCCATGGGCAGTGTCGGGAGCCCTTCAAATGGGCAGCCCCTGCCTGCCGTTAATGGGCTTGCACTAGCAGCCACAGAGGGCACTAGCACCCCTCTGGGAGTGGGGGGGCCTGACAGCTGGACAGCCGCTCCAGCAATCTCACTGTCCCCCCCCCCCCC
>QEPC01002818.1:386815-429014 GCA_003113815.1 Sphenodon punctatus
CCCCCCCCCCCCCCCCCCCCCCAAGCTGGTGTTTGTGGACCTGGGACTGCGGGGGAACCTAACAAATGAGACCTGGCCTCGTGAGTGCCTGCGCGGCATGCTCCGCATTTCCTGGATGTGCCCGCTTGTCATGTTCCACGTTTCCTGCCTTGATGCTGTGCGGAGCAGCCCCGAGCGAACGCCTGGTGGCCACACAAACAGATGGTTCTGGTGCAAATGTGGGGCAACATCTCGTATGTTAACACACACTGTGGAAGCAGCTCCTGCTAGTCTCTCCTAAATTGTAAGCCCCGTGGGGCAGGGAGTCATCTTTAATTAATGATTGTACACTGCCAGGTATATTGCGGACACTATATAAATACTTAATATGCCCCCCCACGAGGCACTTCAGTTTCTCACCTTGAATGTCTAACCAAAGATGCCATTTTATGTTTTCTTTTGTAGGCCTTAGAACTTTTTTGATAGTAACTTTATTTTGCCTCCAGGGATGACTGTCACCACTGACACATGAATTGTGGCTCTTTACATTTTTCAGGATGAATGCTGAGCTGTAACTGCAGGACGTGCTCTCGAGCTTTGATGCCGTTCGGTAAAGCATAAATATTCTATGAAGTGGTCTTGGGTAGGTTAGGGATTTTAATGTGGGGTTTGCTGGTTTTTTTGCAGGGACTCTGAACACAGTTTCTTCATCTCATTTTGCTCAACAGCTTGGTCCTAACGTTTCGTAGGAACCACCTCCTCGCCTACGTCCCAGCACGGTCCCTTCAGTCAGCCAGGAGTTGATTCCTGGTTGTGCCTTCACTGCGTTAACTATGGCTGGTGAGGGTGCTGTCGAAGGCATTCTCTGTGGCTGATCCCACGCTTTAAACCTCCTCCTCCCTGAGGTTTGCCATAGCCCACCCAAGTGCAGTCTAGAAACAGTATAAAGCATTTTTGTTATAAGTGGCCTTTGGTGGCCAGGATTAGGGGTTAGGGTTTTGGTTTAACTTAATGCATGGATGGCGAAGAGGTAGATCACAAGTTGGTCTCCAGTAAATCATAGTGTGGGGAGAGGGACCAGCCCCTCGGAGATCACCTCCAGGGAGGAGAGCAGACCCGGTGTCTCTCAGGGAGTGTTTCTGGGAAGGTGATGGGCTAGAATTCCTCCAGTGCAGTGAGGAAGGCTCTTGCTAAGAGGGAGTGCTCCTCTCCACTCCAGAGACCAGTTGCTGAGGGTGCCCTAAGGCTGGGAGCCATCAGGAGGAGTCCTGTCCTGGAGCACTGGAACCAGCGGTAGATTGGCTGAGGTCGATGTCCAGACAAATGGATCCCATGACCAGGGCCTGGCCATCCTTGTTTCAATGAACGGACAGTGGAATCCACTTAAATAGGACTCGCTTAACTTGAATTTCTGGAGAAGTCAAATAAATTTGTTTTCCCCAGCCACAGGTCTATAGACTGCTTGATCTGGATAAATAGAATTCGGAACCCTGGTAACTTGAATTTGTAAGGTGTATAGAATATACCCACTTACGTAAAAAAACACAACAGGATCTTTGAGTAGATTCTTGATTTCTTGGCAATACATGGTTAAAGTACTGCATCTCCCCGGACGTGCAGACTCTCACCGACAGTCAGGCAGAGTCGTATGTGTGAGAAATCCCGTCCGTTTTGACAGTCTCAAGTGCTGTAAGGTGGGGGAGCGAACACCAGGTTTCCTTGTCTCCAGCCCATCCAAGACTCCCACAGACTGTTCTGACTCTGTTTCTGTGGGGGCAGAAGGGGAGTAGAGACCGGCTGCTTGCCGCTCAGGAAGGGGCAAGGATTAACATGAGTTTAATTCAAGTTAGCATGGTCATGTGAAATCCCTGCTTATGTGTGCGGGGGGAGGGGGGTTAGCGTTATTTTCCTGTTCTCCCGTTCAATGACGTGATACAGGGCTTTTGATGGCAGCAAGCCGCCTCTGTCTCCTCTCCACTTCTCTCCTCACAGAAGCAGAGAGTCAGAGCAGACAGGGCAGAACTGTGTGTGTGTGTTCGTGTTCGTGTTCTCCAACGTCCACCTCCAGCCTGCCCAACATGAAAACTCTTTTGAGCCCTGTATCTCATTATTGAATTTAATGGGAAAATAATGCTAAAAACCCTGCACTTATGAGCGGGGATTTCACATGACCGCACTAACACGAGTTAAACTTACGTTAGTCCCTGCCCCTCGAACCCTGGTGTGGGAACATCCGTTTTCTCCAGGTCCCCTTGGAACAGGGCAGAGTTCCTGCAGGCCACTGGCCCTTTAAGAATGAGCTTGCGTGAGCCCGGGGACAGGGCTGCAGGTGCAGAGGGAAGCACAGAACAGCGCCTAAGGAGAGGCAGCTGCAAAGGGCATGGCTGAGCCAGCCCAGAAAGAGCTCAGTATTGGGAGACTGCAAGGGAGGCAAGGAGCTGTCTCCAGGACTGAAGTTCAGAGGGTCTTGCCTGAGCTCGGGGTATTCCTGGGTTATAGAGGGGTTTGCCTGGCCCAGAGAACCCAGATCACTCTGAGTAGAAGCCAGAGGAGTTGTGCCTGGCCAGATATGCAAATTTTTGAGCCCGGCACTGTGTCCTCTCAAATTTGTACCTCTGGCCACCCTGCGCTGGCTAAAGGGATGGGATCCTGGGGAAGCCAGAGGGTGGTGCCTAGCTTGAACTAAAAGACTTGTATAGAGACTGTGTGTGGAATGAAACTGAGATTTAAGAACTGTTCGCTGACTCCCTGAGGTGAGTGACTGAGGCCCTGATCCTGCCAGGACTCAACCCGAGCAAGCCTGTCCCTGCTGCACTATTTCAAAAGATCTGCTTAAACAGAATTTCTGAGAAGTTGAGCTTTTTGTACATGGCCAGAGAAATTCAACTTAAGCAGATGCCGCTGTATGTGGTTGTACTGTAGCTTACCGAGTGTCTGTGATTATTGTGATAGGGTGGGATAGAAGTCTAAATAAATACATTCCAAGTCGCACATTGGCTTTAGGATGTTTTTCGGAGAAGCTCGATTCAAAGTCTTAGATGCACTAAAAATACTAACTTAGAAACTAAAAACTTAAAAAGCAGGCAGGGTTTGACTTTTTAAAAAGAGCCAATGGGCAAGCGTTTAAATAGCTTTCATGAGAACTGTACGTTATAAAAGAGCTACTTAAAGCCATAATGCTATTTTAATCCATCTGTGCTTTTGTAATCCTTTCAGTAAAACTTCCTTCTGCAGGGAGCAATGTGCACATAAGCTTTTAGCATTTAATTTATGGGCCTTGGCATCTGGATACATCTCTCGGTAAATCCTTCTATTCGGGTCAGCAAAGAACACGCCAAAAAACAAACACCTTCCAGAAAAACTGCATGATGAGGGTGGCAAATGTTTTATTCCGTATGTTGGCTGCTGTATTCTATCTTCACACGGAGATATCCAAGCTACCACAGAATAGTAATTTCAGAACAAAACCTGCAACTATTCTTTACTAGCAATTGTTTGCCAAGGACAATGTTTAACTCTTGAACTTGATTTTTTAAAGCTGCTCATTTGGGCATTTTCGGTGGCATGTTCCCTACGAGTATTTTAGGATACCAAGTCTAAGAAGATCAAATGAGGTGAAGTCCTCTGTGTCCTGGATGAGTCAAGTGCTTAAGATTTAACACAGTCAAAGCGCTCAGGGATACCTTGATTGGAAAGACCGATTTATAACTTCATTAAAGGGAAGTGTTTTCCCTTTTTGAAAAAGTTTGAAACTGGAGAAAAAAAATCTCCCTTCAGTTATTTTATTGAGTACGTTGTATGTAATACCAGAAGTTATGTAAACATTCACATTCCAGGTAGACAGTATATGGTACAATTTATCCAACCCCCCTCATCCTAGAGAGAGAGAATAACAAAACATTAAAAGAAAAAATTAAGTTAATTACAAGACTCTATATATTCTGTACAAAAATGAGATCATCTGGGTTGTCAATATCGAGCTTCGCTTTTATGCATTCATAACAAGAGGACCATGTTGAATAAAAGTCTTCCAAATTAATATTTACGTCCGTGATCCCTTTCTCCATGGTCAAAACATGCCAAAGCCGATGTAGCCATTCATTCTCTGTTGGTGGGTTGGGATTCTTCCAGTTTCTTATTAATACATTCAGTCCTGCCAAAATAATTTGGATGCATGTTTGCTTATTTTTATCCTGCACCCTCCTGCTGATAGCAGCTTGGGGCGGCTAACATATCCATAAAAATATACAAGATAAAATGCAATAGAAAATTTAAAAACAGCAATATAAAACACATGAGGCACCACAATAAACGAAAAACCCTCTTCCCTAGCCCTCACCCCCCCCACCCTACCCATCTCCCTCACCGAAAGCCTGGCGGAACAGCCAGGACTTACACAATTGTCGAAAGGAGGAGCCGCCGGAGCCACCCGGGCCTCTGTGGGAAGGGAGTTCCACAGCGTCGGTGCGGCCACCAACAGTGTCCTCTCCATAGTCGCCCTTCGCAATACCTGGGGGACTTTGAGAAAGGTGGGGTCGATCTAGAGTTCGGGGGTGAGGCGGTCTCACAAATGGGTAGGGGCCAAGCCATATAGGGCTTTGTAGGTAAGCACCAACACCTTGAAATGGGCCCGGAAGACTATAGGCAGCCAGTGCAGAGAATGGAGCGCTGGTGTAATGTGCTCATAGCGACCCGTCCTCATGAGGAGGCGGACTGCTGCATTTTGCACCAGCTGCAGCCTCTGGATTATTACTATAGGTAGCCCCACGTAGAGCGCATTACAATAGTTTCATTGAGGTGATGAAAGCATAGATGGTGGTGGCCAGGTCGGAGTCTGAGATATACGGCCAAAGCCACCGAACCAGAAGTAATTTATGAAATGTGCTCCTTGCTACAGCCCCCACCTGGGCATCCAGGCTGAGCTGAAAGTCAAGGAGCACCCCCAGACAGCAAACCTGAGGAACCAGCGGAGGGCACACCCCATCAATGATGGGGGACGCCAACCCCACTCCCTTACCCACCGGCATCACTTCCGTCTTGTTGGGATTCAGCTTCAGACATCACAGATGTCAGCTTATGCACAGACATCAATGGGATGTTGGGATACATCCCTAGTAAGGCGATCTCGAGTTTATAAGGAAGAATTATCCCATAGCTTCACACACATTGTTCCAGATATTTTGCCAGAAGAAATAAACTTTTGGACAAGACCACATATAATGTTTGATGTTTCCTTTCCCCCCACATTCTTGCCAACACTGGTCAGAAATTATTCTTGAAATGTTGGCTATTTTTGCTGGCGTCAGATAAAGGTGCATTGCGAGTTTAATTTGTGACTTAACCACTGAAAGTGATGCAGAACATTTATGCATGTGCTCCCATATCTGGGATAGGTCTTTTTTTCTTTCTTTCTAATTTGATGTTTAAATCTTTTCCCCATGTTTTAATGTATTTATTTTTGGGGATAAAACAAAAATGTTTGACTTCCATATAAATCTGTGATAGAAGTCCTCTAGTTCGAAGCGGTGACAACACAATTGCTTCCAAGGGTTTGGGTGGGCACGAAAAACAAGTCCTTTTGTTTTTGAGCTGGTAAAAGAAACGGACAAATTGGTTATATAGAAATCTTTTTTATCAGGGCTTGAAGTATCTTTTCTTGGTTACTTTTCATTTTGAATTTGTCACTCTTAAAAAGATCCTTAGCCAAAACAATTCCCTTTCTCTTTAAAGTGGAGATCAGAGGCTTTAGCCTCCCATCTTATTTGGCAGTAAGGAGTTGTCACTTGGGAGGTAAGGGGACGCATCTCTCCCCGTGTTCATTTTAAGACAACACTTATACCAAAAACACCCTGCTGTGCCCGCAAAAGAGTGGTCCTCTAAGGCGTCTTGTTTATCCATCACCAATGTGACCAGTTGTTCCTTAAAACTATTTATACCAAGAAGTTCACTCTCTCAGTTTACCCATTTAACATTATTTGGGGCCTTATACCAGTATCTAACTGCCCTCAGAGCTGCAGCTTTGATATGATGAAATATCAAGCATATTTATGCCACCTTGTGTGTTAGCCACTTTTTAATTTTATTTATTTAATTAATTAATTTAAAACTTGTATCCCACCCCTCCTGCCCAAAGGCAGCTCGGGGCGGCGAACAACACAAAAAATGTAACAATTAAAAAATGAAATTTTAAAACAAATCATAAAACTCATCCTCCCTCCCAAACCCTATCCCCCCACCCTACCCCTCGCCAAAAGCCTGGCGGAACAGCCAGGTCTTACACAAATGTCGGAATGACAGGAGGGTGGGGGCCAACCGAGCCTCCTCCGGGAGTGAATTCCACAGCATGGGGCAGCCACCGAAAAAGATCTCACATCAGTGGCCACCCGTCTCGTCCGGGAAACCTCCAAAAAGGCCTGCACGGAAGATCTCAGGGGTCGCATGGGCACATGGGGAGTGAGGCAATCCCGCAGATAGGCAGGGCCCAGGCCGTGAAGGGCTTTAAAGCTGCATGGTTGATCCTGGGTCTTTCATTTCTCCAAAACCATTTTTTTATCCAAGTTTCAGCCTCTTTTTAAAAAAAAATAATAATTCTCTGAGACATTAACTGGTACTACCATCATTTTGTATAACAGTTTTGGGATAATTACTATTTTAAATAAAAAAATTCTTCCTAGCCAAGAACAAGTCAGTCGTGATCATATCTGTGTTTCATTTTAAAGTCTCCAGTGGTGTGGGAAAGTTGTCTTTGAATAAATTCTTGATACGTTTGGATAGATAGATGCCGTAAGTATTAATTTTTATCTTTTTCTAATCAAAAGGAGACGTCCTTGGCAATTTGGAGAAAAAAATCTTTTGACAGTCACTGCTGGCTTTTTAAAAATAAATTAGAGTTTTCATGCTGAAGAGAACTTGAGGGTTGTGGAGAGCTTTATAATAATAAACTCGGACACCTTAGTCCAGGAAGGATATTGTCAAATTGGAGAGGGTCTAGAAAAGGGCAAAAAGACTGATTAAGGGTTTGAAGAGACTCTGATCATATGGGATTGCTTACTCCCTGGTGAGGCAACGCTACTATGCCTCCCCGGTTGAATCCTACTCTCGTGACCCTCACCACCACTTCTCCACCTTTGACTCCCTTCTCAAGCCCCCCTCCACCCTCTTCCCTTTCTGCTCAGGATCTCGCATCATTCTTCACCTCAAAGATTGACAAGATCTGCCGGGACATTGCTTCCCACCCGTCTCCTCTCCCCGTTCCCTCACCACCCCTTCCCCTCCCCCCTCTCCTCATTCCCTTCTGCCTCCCTTGAGGAAATCTCCTCTTTGCTCTCTTCCTCCAACCCCTCCACCTGCCCTCTCGACCCAATCCCCTCCTGCCTCCTGACCTCCATCGCTCCCACTGTTGCCCCCCCCCCTTACATGTCATTAATCTCTCCCTCTCCACTGGTTCCTTCCCCTCCGCCTTCAAGCATACCACAGTCTCTCCCATCCTCGAAAAGTTCACCTTCGACCCCACTGACTCCTCTAGCCACCAGCCGGTCTCTCTCCTTCCCTTTGCCTCTAAGCTTCTGGAATGTGTTGTCTACTCCCGCTGCCTGGATCTCGTCTTTGCCAACTCCACCCTGGACCCTCTCCAATCTGGCTTCTGCTCCCTTTACTCCGCTTAAACTTCAGAAGTGGCTAAAAGACACAAACGTCATTTTTCCAGAACAGGCGGGGTTTAGATCAGGCCAGTCTACCGTGGATCATGTATGGGTTCTTAACCATCTAATTTCCAAATATGCCCTACATTGCTCTGGTAATTTATTATACTGTTGTTTCGTTGACTTAAAAGCCGCATTTGATTCTATTGATAGGGAGCGCTTGTGGCAAAAATTTTATAGCCTCTCTATTGACAGCCGCCTGCTCTATTTAATAATTAAGCTTCATCATGATAACACTCTCCAGGTCCGCCCTTCTCTGAACCAACCACTTACAAACGACATTGCTTTAAACCGGGGCGTACGCCAGGGCTGTATTCTCGCTCCTCTGTTTAATCTCTACATGAACGATTTATTCCCTTTCATGGCCATGTATGATACCCATGCGCCTAAGTTGGGTACCTGGAGATTGCCCATTCCGCTATATGCAGATGATACTGTCCTGTTGTCATTAACACAGGTGGGCCTCCGATGGAGTATTCAACAATTTGCCTTGTACTGCGCCCAAGAAAAATTGGTTATTAACCACGCCAAGACAAAGGTCTTGGTGGTCGGACGTAAACGTAAACATCATAATTGGCAGGTGAACTCGTCTCCGATAGAACAAGTACGTATTTTTAGATAGCTTGGGGTTGTTTTTTCAGCCTCCGGAGGATGGGCATCGCATATGGATGCAGCTTTTTCTCAGGCACAAAAGACATCTAGTTCAATTGTTAGTGTTTTCCATACTCACGGCGGGAGATTGGTGGGTCCAGCCCTTCAACTGTTTAGGGCAAAGGTAATATCGCAACTCCTATATGCAGTTGCAGTTTGGGGTCTAACTGTCCTGGATAGGCTCAAAGGAATCCAGAATTCTTTCCTCCGTGCAATTTTGGGGGTTCCCAAATGTGTTCATCAAGCGGTCCTTATAGCTGAAACAGCATTGAGACCAATAAGGTCACAAGCATTAGCCGCAATATTTAAACTATGGCTGAAAGTGGAAATTTTTCCTCCTGCTTCGAGTTCTCTCATGTCCCATATATAGAGTTCTGCTAAGGAAGATCCATGGTGCCACTCAGTTGGGGTAGAGTTGCTTAAACTTGGCTTGCCGAGAGAACAGTGGTTGACTCTGGGATTTAAGGGGGAATAAAATTAATAGGGCAGAGGATTTTGGATCAGGAAATTCAGACAGAAAATAATGCTCTGTCTACTCAGAAGGTTGTCCCAGGGTATATATGTAGTGGTTCGCAAAATACACCTGCAAAATATCTAACTAATTGGGCACTTTGGCCCCAGAGGAGGGCTTTTACCTTATTGCGTTTGAACGTATTTCCCTCTGCAATGTTGGATGGCAGATATCATAATATCCCGAAGGGGAATAGACTATGCCTATTTTGTGACCTCGCAGTCCCCGAGACTGTTAAGCATATCATCTTGAAGTGTCCAGCTTACAGTCAATTAAGGGGAAAATATATCCAGAGTTTTATTAATAGCTTCCCTGCTGGGCTTCCTGATGACATTTACCTGCAGTTTTTGCTGGATAAAAGAGATACTTTATGTTCTAGAGCTGTGGCAGCTTTTGGTGCCTGTATCGTTTTTTACAAGCAAAAACAGGGGCCGTATCTTAAAATATGACTGGTCGCATCACTTAGTGGATTTATTTTTGTATGTTGTTGTTATCTTAACCTGTTGGACTTATTTTATTTATTTTTGCCTAGCTAGGCTTTCAATTTATGTATATTTTGCCTTGTGTTTGTTGGATTGTTATGGCCGAAATGGCTAACAATAAATTATTACCTACCTACCCTTTACTCCACTGAAACTGCCCTTGCCAAGATCACCAATGATCTACTTGTCGCTAAATCTAAGCACCTTTACTCCATTCTTGCCCTCCTTGGCCTCTCTGCTGCCTTTGACACTATCAACCACTCACTCCTACTGGACTCTCTTCGCTCCCTAGGCTTCTGTGACTCTGTCCTTGACTGGTTCTCCTCCTACCTCTCTGACCGCTCCTTTAATGTGTCTCTTCCCAAATCCAACTCTTCCTCCCTCCCCCTCTCGGTTGGGGTTCCCCAAGGCTCTGTCCTGGGCCCTCTCCTCTTCTCTATCTACACTCTGTCCCTTGGCAAACTCTTTGCCTCCCACGGCTTCCAATATCACCTCTATGCTGACAACGCTCAATTCTATCTCTCCACCCCCTCTCTCTCCTCCTCTGTCCAAGCTTGCCTCATCAACTGGCTCTCTGATATCTCCGCCTGGATGTCCCAGCGTCCGCTCAAGCTCAACATGGCAAAGACTGAGCTCCTTTTCTTTCCTCCCTACCCTTCCTCTCCCTCTTCCCTGTCCATCCTTATTGACGGGGTCACCATCCGCCCCATTCCCCAAGCCCATAGCTTGGGCTTAGCCTACTCACCTTTCCTTTAAACCTTACATCAACTCTGTTGCCAAGTTCTGTCGCTTCGCCCTCCACATCATTGCTCGGATTCGTCCCTTTCTCTCTGTCTCCTCAGCCAAAACCCTTGTTCACGCCATGGTCATCTCTCGCCTTGACTACTGCAGCCTCCTTCTTACTGGCCTCCCCTGCTCTCACCTGTCCCCCCTTATCTCTATCCAAAACTCCGCTGCTAGGGTCATCCACACAATCCGTCGCTTCGACCACGTGCAGCCTCTCCTCTCCTGACTTCACTGGCTCCCCCTCCCCCAACACATCCTTCCCAAACTCCTGGTATTCACTTATAAATGCCTTCACAACCTGGCTCCCCCTTACCTCTCAGCCCTAGTCTCCTTACACACTCCTGTACGCACTCTCTGATCCTCCTCTGTTCCCTCCCTCGCTCTCCCTCATCTCCCCTGCTCCCCTAACCGCCTTCGCCCCTTCTCCCTCGCTGTCCCCCATGCCTGGAACTCCCTCCCTGCCCACACCCGCCTCGCCCCCTCCCCCCGCACCTTCAAATCCTTCCTCAAAACCCACCTCTTCCTTGCCGCCTTGCCCGACGCCTGTTAGAACTTTCCTTTCAATTTTTACTGTCTGCCCCCCATTGACTCCTGCCTAACTGCAACCAAGCCAAGCACGTGCACCTGAGACCTCGTATTCGCATGAATGTTATTATCCCTTGTCTCTCCCTGTGTCCCTCTCCTTGTCTCCCCCCTCTGTGTCTATTAGATTGTAAGCTGTAGGCAGGGACCATGTCATTTTTATTGTTCTGTAAAGCACCAGGTACACAGCTGGTGCTACACAAATGCTTATAATAATAATAATAATAATTAATTAATTTAAATGGACACAATAAAGGCTTATTTAATTAATGATGATTGAAATCAGAATGGATGCTACTGTGGCCTATAGCGCAAGAACATAGGAGATATTCAGTGAAAATGTGCATAGATGGGGGAAGGGGGATAGCCTAGTGAATAAGTTGTTAGACTTATACCTAGAAGATCAAGGTTCAATTCCCATCCTAGTCAGGAAGTTGCTGGGTGGTCCTGGTCAAATCACTAATCTGTCAGCATCTGTAAACAGGAATAATAATGACCCATCTGCCAGAGCTGTTGTGGGGGTGACCTTCATATGGCTGTCTCTCTTCTATGTGGAGTTTATTTTGCTGGCCTCCAGCTGTTGTTGAAGGTTGTCAGATGGACTGGTTACTTGGCAGCCAATCTGAGCTGTGGTTGTCATGGTAACATTTCCTTTTCTCCCAGCTGTGTCCAAGTTTGCTACTGATGTAGGGTCAAGTAACTGACGTCCTTGGGTGCTGTGGAGTGTGTGGTTCAGCGTTTCTGCTGGGTGGGGAAATTGGTTCTTCTGGTCGTGTATCTGTTAGATTATTTTCTCAGCCTTTGCTGAACTTTGCTTTCAGCTACCCACTGTCAGTATTTTGATAGGAAAGGCTTTGATGCTCCAAGTGCTGCACTGGTGCAAGAGCCATTCACAAAAGTGGGGCTTGTGGTGGTGCATAGCTTTGAGGACTGGAGTTGGAAGTGTGGTGTGAAAAAGCTGGACCAAATTCTAAACTTAAGAACTAGCCTCCATATTGGAGGCATAGAGGGATTTTTATACTGGAAGCGACTATGCCATTGAGCAATTTGCAGTTTCTAAATCTATGACGGACACTAGTAAGCCATGGTAAAATTGTATTTCTCTGTCAGGTTCAAATAGCTGCTCTTCTAACTTTTAATCATGGTTTCACTATTAAATGTAATGACTTGCTGGCGTTACTTTCGTTGGCTCAGTCCTGCATACTGGACTGAGCCTGCTTCATTTGGGACCTCTTTTGGTGGATGATGCTGGGGACCAATGTTGAGAACCTTAAGCTTGAGAACCCCAAACTTTTGTAATATTGTGTGCATGGCTTTTTGCGTGACTGATTTTAGGTTGACATGGCTGAAAAGGATTATGGGAGCAACACCAGGATCTTACAGCACAGCAAGATGGAAGGGCAAATGCTGACAGTCTGTCTTTGTACTTTGCAAAACAAGCTTATCACAGACTTTGAGACATTTTGGGATGAAAGATAAGCAAAAAGGGTGGCAACAGACCCTGAGATCTTGGGACTTTTGCACTGCAAGCTAACCGTAGGGCAGCAATGGGGCAAGGAAGACGGCCTGACATCAAACGGCCGTTCTAAAGAAGGACAAATGGTCAGTTGTTAAGGACCCAGTCTTTGAAATCAGGATGGCTACCACCTGGCCAGGTCAAGCTACTAAAGCTCAACTTGACCAAAACCTGCTGACAAACTGATAAACAAGATTTGACCAGACCAGAAGTCAGAAGCTGGTGAGTTGAGGCAAAGAGCTAAAAGTGCTGACGTGAAGAAACAAGGGGAATTGCTTGTCTTGTGATAACAGCGCACCCAGAGATATTAAAAGAACTGGTCAGAGACAACAGGAAAACCACACATTGCCAGATGACAGCTGCTGACACCTCTGAGGCGCTATATAAATGTTTATAATAATAATAATAATAATAATAAAAGCCAGACAGAACCAGAGTTGGAAAAGCAGAAAACAACAAAAGTCTGATGGCCACGAGACACTGACCCTTGTGAGAAAGTGAGCCTTGTGATGTCAGCTATACTGCAAAAGGATGGCGGAGACGGCTTGACCACATACAGGCATGCTGACTTTGCAATAACAGAAAAGTCACTTGCTGATGCCAATGAATACCCAAAAAGGAGCAAAAGGCACGGTCTCAGGGGACTGACCAAAGATGTGGGCTGTTCTGGAGAACAATTGCCAGGAGTCAGACTTTGTATAAAAAGAAGCCACAGAGACCCCAAGATCGGAGATAACTGACCCGACACCCGAGACAGCCCTGCTCCTGCCAGAACGCCGGTCTTTGTCAGCAAGCTACTTCTGGGTGTAGCCAAGCTAGAATGTATGCATGAGTGTGAGTATGAGGTTAGGTAGTAACATAGGATAAGAGCTTTAGAGTGATAAGTTAGAAATGCTAAGCTTCTGGAATAAAATTTGCTTTATTGGTCAGTTTTGTGTGCGGTTTGCTTTCTTACATGGTACTGGAGAAATAGAAACCTCTTCAATAAGATCCCAGGAACTGATGACTCCTGAGATCCTATCCGGATATTTTGGGAAATAGACGGTCACCACTCTTAAAAGAAGCGGTGATGATGTAGTTGGTTGTAGTGGACTACGCAGACAGTTATATTAAGTGTCGGTCACCCTTGGAGGTGATGATGTCACTGGTGGTGGAATAATAGATCAAAGACTGTCCATATAAAATATCCTGGGGAACAGGTAAATAAGGGAAATTTGCCTAACACCAAGATGTTGTAGCATTCTGTGAGGAGAGGGCAACCTCAGAAAAAGACGCAGGGTTAAATCAAGGCCGGACCACTCTGAGAAAGTGTGGCCCAAGCGTTCCCCAGCACTTGGAAGCTACCCCGCTCCCTGCATTTTGCCTATAGGCAGGGACCCATGTTCACTACGTTGCTGCATTTACAGTGATTTTTGCAGAATCAGCCTATCCTCGCCGTGCCATGCTGAAATTGCAGTGAAACTGCAGTGGGAGGTGTCTAGGATCTTTAAATCCTTGCTCAGACATAAACTGGATGCCTGACCTCAAACTAAAATGGCTGCTACACTTACCATCTGTCAGGGAGATGTGACCACGACCACTGAGGGTGAATAGGGCCCTGGAAGATGAAGGGGTGTTTGTCTTAGGGCCCTATGTTTTGATGAGGGAGTCTGGGGCTTTAACATGAGTTGGGAGTTCTGGGGTGCTGAAATTCCAGAGGATTTGAGTGGTGTTAGAATCACAGCTTTGTTAGTCAATGTCAAACCTGTTGAAAAAGCATGCTGGTAAGCAAATTTGCATGTATGAATTGCATAATTATGTAAATTAAGTTAATTATGCAAATGTTAATGTTTGCAGTGAATTTGCAGAATTTGTCTTCCCTGATTGCAGAATTTAAGATTTTTTGGTGCTGGGAAATGGAAGGTGGGCTGCAGGCAATGCAAGTTCGGGGGAGTCTCCGAAGGCCGGATGGAGGGGTGCTGAGGGCCAGAAATTCCCCACCCTTTAGTTAGGGTTGTCACTAGTGGCGTAGCAAGCTTGTGGTGGTCCTGGGGTCATGTTCCAATTAAGGGCAAAGGGGTGGGGTCTTCCCTAGGGGTGGCCCCCTCAACACTTTCCGCCAGCCTTAGCCTCCACCCTGCAATGGACCTGAAGTTGTTTTTTGCGCAGTAATCCCAGTCCAAACCCAGCTCCTTATTCAAGGCTATGTATATAGCAGATAGCGGGAGGGGGGGACAGTGTATGCCAGGCTGCCGCACTGAAACCGCCGTCCGGGTCTGGCGTGAGTTCTTTTTGGTCATTTCTACCTTTGGTAATTGGGATTAAGAAATTTGAATAAGGAACAAATAAGGAACTGGGAATAGGGAACCAAGTTCAGCCCCATCACCCTGCAGAGATTGTGGTGGTGCCCTGCCTCCCAGCGTAGAAGCAACCCCATCAGGAAGGAAGTTTTAAGAGCTGGACGATCAGCATTCCCCACTCTGAAAGCTTCCTCCGTCGGGCCCTGTGCAAGTCGCTGGCTAGGAATTTTTCAGAGTGGGTTGAGGGCAGAATGTTGTCCCCGCTCCCTCCCTCACCTACTCTGAAAATTTCCTAGTGGTGCTCAGGCTACTTGCAGAGAGCCCCCGGAGCCGAGTACCCAGTGACGGTGCGCCTCCTAGGGTATATGGGGCAATGCCCCTCCTGGCCCCCCAGGAGTCGGACTCGCTCCCCCATGCCCCGACACTTTAAAAAAAAAAAAAAAAACACCGTGGAATGTGTGGAACCAGCTCAAAGAACCTTGTTTAGAGGTAGCAACCTTCAAGGTCAGTGCCTCCTGGTTGTGTGTGCGCGTGCACGCACACAACCAGTGACTTACACCCCCACCCTCCCGAAGGCTTCCTAAGGAAGCCTTGGGAGGACAAAAGGGAGGCGTTCTCCCTTTATGCGGAATGGGCGGCTAGAAGCGCCGTCCATCCCGCATAAAGGGAGCCCTGCAATGAAATAGTGCCACAGGGGGCACTATTTCATTGCAGGGATAGCCCAGGACTAAAAGTCCTACCTGGGCGCTGCACAGGTGACCGGGCCAGACTACTCAGCTGTGCGGGGGGGGGGGCCTTGGAAGCTGCCGCGCAGGCTGCTCTTAGGCTCTCCCACTCCCTCCCTCCGAGTCCTCCCTCTTGAGTCGAGTCAAACTTTGACTCGACTCTGGGAGGGAGGGGGAGCCTAGCAGCCTCTGTGGCAGCTCCAGGCCCAAGAAGAGAAGGCAGCGCGCCATCCCGGGATCCTGCTGCGCTGCCTCTGGTGAGTAAATTGCGGGGGGGGAGGGGGGGCGGAGACAGACTGGAGATGGATTGGGGGTGGGAACAGACTGGGGATGGAATGGGGGGAGGGGTGCTTGCTCTGTGTTTGCATGATGACAAAATGCCCTCTCGACTCATGCTTGGGAGTGGAGAAGGAAAGCAGCAGTAATGCATCAAGAATGCATTGCTGCTTGCCTTCTCCCCTCCCATCATGAGTAGAGAGACCATTTTGTAAATTTGTGGTTCCACTGGTCGTGGCTACTCTTTTTTTTAAATGGTCCCTTTGCTGTTTCACTGCTGCTCCCTGCTGCTGGAAAGTAGTTTGTGTGGACAGGCATTTGGCTGCTGGGGATAAGGTGTGGCTGCTGGGGATGCTAGTCTGGACTCGGGGCCTGCTTTGGTGGGAATGCAGCCCCAAAAGGGGCCAAACTGTTTTTTAAAAAGGGGCCTGTGTGCTTGAACAGGCAGTTTGTTGGTGAAGCTACTAGGGATGCTGGTCTGGATGTGTCTGATTTGATGGCAATGCATCCCTGAAACTGGCCAATTTTTTTTTTTTAAAAAGACCTGTGTGCTGCTGGGGATGCCTTTGGGGGCTTGTAGGAATGGTTTGGTTTATGTGTGGTTTTCTGGTTTTTATATATCTGTGCATGATGATAGGGCCCTGGGAAAAGCTTTGTGTCCTGTGGATTTTTGCTAAAACTACTTGTAAGTGAGGTTTAAGGTTGTCTGCCTGCTTTTTAAACCTACATAAAACACAAGATACCTGCTTCAACTCCAATCCAAATTTTTATACAAGACAATAATAAATATCAAGACTGCTAAATGACAGAAAAGTCCTTATCGCCAAAAATGCATTCTAGCATATATAATGGATACCACAATATATTCACAATAACTCCTAGTGATTTATCACTAGGTTGGGGAATCCATACACCAAAACCACCACATCTTTATGGTTTTTAGGTTGCTTTTTAAACCTGGCAGAGGAGGTGAATATAACCTGCCTAAGTGAAATTGCGGAATTAAGTAACGTAATGTCCATCTAATGTTAACCCTGGGAACTCCTTGCTGCTGGGTTATGCGGCCTACCATTGCCCTGGCTCCGCCCCTAGGCTTGCCGGCCCATGGGCGTCTTTGCCACCCGCAGGCCGGCCAACCTTACTGCCCCTCCAACCTCAAAACCCACCAGCCGCCCCTGCGAGTGCCATGGGCTCTTTTGAGCCCCATCTCTCCATGGTAGCTGCACCTCTGGTTGTCCGTGTGTCATATGCACAGACCAGATATTATAAGTTTGGAGGAGATCTGGCTCTGTGGCTACACGTCCATATTTCAGCTCTCTCAAGGGAGGTGATAACCCTACTTGCAGACAGTACATAATATTGCACACCAGTCTTACTGCTGTCTGCCATCCAAAAACGGGGGGGCTCGTGGCTGGGAGGGAGCAGGAAGATTAGAACTTGAAATGATTAACGTGGAAGGTTGTTGAGCAAACTAGCCACTCGAGGCCTACGCTCCGCAAAGAAACTCAACCCCCTATGCCTTTAAACGAATGGCGCTAACTGGAACTCTAACCCCTCCATCCCACTGCTTCTGAGCCCAGTCCCGCAGTCTACAGGCTTCTAGCAACTATGCCCAATGCTGCACTGACCGATGTGCTCGGCGCTCAGCAAGCCAGTCCTCCATCCACCGCTCGGTATTCGATTGAGATCCCCTTCGCTTAGCTGGTGAGTGTGCTGCTGAGGTGCTCGGCTGGCTGCTGGAGGCAACGGGCTTCTTCTTCGAGTGGCTCCTCCCATTCTCACAAATGGGTTTGCGCATGCGCGCCCTTCTCCTACCGGCATATACCAAGCTCATATTCAAATTTTAAGTGACGTTCACGCGCCCCCACACTATATAAGGCACTTTCCCGCCTATGCCCAACAGTTCCTTCCAACCGCTTTCACGGCTTACCGTCATTTACCTTTGCTCGTATTAGTTCACCATGTCTTCAATCAAACACTCATTTCAGAGATGCTTTTCCTGTAATAGGAAAATGATTATGAAGGATCCGCACGGTCAGTGCCTTGTTTGTCTGGGAACGGATCATGACCCAGCAGAGTGCCCAGTTTGCCACTCTCTGAAGCCTAGAGCTTTGAGGGAGAGAGCTATAAGACTACCGGCTCTCCTCAAAGAAATGGAGGAAAGACAGAAATGTAGGTCTCCAGGTCTTCTCCCCCCTCTCAGCCTCCTAGCATCGGAGCGGAAGTTGTTATTTCGGATGCAACCTTAGCCCCTGAGATTTCTAATTTAGACTCTCCAGCATCGGAGCCATCCACTAGAGGAGAATCTGATTCCCCTCCAAGTAAAAGGAGAAAATGGTATGAGGCTATAGAGCCTGCTCATGTGGCAGTTCACTCACTTTCCCCAACACCCTCGGAAGAGGATGCTTTGTTATGGGGAGAATACTCTTCTCCTGCAACTCTGCAGTTGCCGTTCGTCATCACCTCTCCTTTATATAATGCAGAGGAGCAGCCGGGCACAGAATTTAAGGATTCGCCCTACCAGACCCCTCGCATAGAGTGGGTGGCCAGCCCCAGACAACAAGTTTCTCAGAGACCTCTACTACTCCCGCCCTGCCCGGTTCCAGAAGGCATGTTTCCATGGAGGTATTTCAAAAAGCATGAATCTGCAAGGCAAGAAGATACTAAACACATTTTTGTGTGTTTGGAGAAGCTAGTTAAAGTGTCTGAGACAAAGTCTACGATGTTGAGGCATTCACCAACCTGCTCAGGCACCGACGCTTCTCGTACGTCAGCTGACACTCGACGTTCTACTACATCAACATCGAGGCATTCCCCTCCTTCTACTCCACCTACGGCGTCGACTTCGATCCCTCATTGACGTCGACTGGGGCAGTCTACGTCGACAACTACAACGTCGACATCAAAACCCTTGACGTCTGCGGGGCTATCGACGTCGATAGAGCAACAACCAACGGCTTTCCAGCTAGAAGCTAAAACAATCTTTTTAGCAAGACAAGAAAAACGCAAAAGGCTGCTCAGGTGTAGGAGACAGAGAAGGTCTCAGCTGATTGAACCTCCCCCTCCATCCCACCCCCCGGAGAACTTACCTTTACCACAGCTTGAATCAGAGCTTCCTTTAGAAGAGGTTTTGCCCACGCCTGAGGCTCCTGACCCGTTTGAAGGGGGGCAGGACATTGAAAACATCTCTCCACCACCATCGGACGATGTCCAGGGCTCGACGTCTTCAGGATTGACACAGGACCATAAAGACTTTCAGGACCTTCTAAGAAGGTTCTCTTCCGTACTAAAAATAGAGACTATTCCCATGAGTGAGCATGATGTTGATCCTGCGTACTCTGCAGTTGAACGACCTACTTACTCTAAGAGGACTCTTCCTCTCCTTAAAAGACACGCTGCAGATGCTGAAAAGATTTGGGCTACCCCGGCAGCGATCCATTCAGTATCTTCTGCAGCAAGTTCCTTTTATCTTTTTCCACCTGTACAAGGATCAATATTTTTTAAGCACCCACCTCCAAATTCCTTGGTTGTTGCAGCTTCCGCAGAGAAGTTCCAGAGAAACACTCGGGATACTTCCCCCTGCGGACAGAGAAAGTAGGAGGATAGATGTTTTTGGTAGAAAGGCGTTTGTGTCGTCTACCATGCTAATGAGAACATCTAACTATTCTGCAGCCATGTCTTCTTACTAGCATCGTTTATGGGATGAGGTCCAGAAAGTCATTCCCTCAATTCCCAAAGAAAAGCAAGCCCCTCTCCAAGTGCTTTGCACAGAGGGTTTGAGCACGGCCAGATTTCAGCTGCAAACAGCCAGGCATTCTTCTGACACGGCGGCTAGGGGAGTTGCTAATTCAATTGTGACCAGGTGATTTGCTTGGCTAAAGGGCACAAAGTTAGATGCTCACCATAAGGCCAAAATAGAGAACTTACCCTTTGACCAATCAGGACTGTTCTCTAAGGATACAGATGACATCCTTAAAAGAATTCAGACATCTAAGGCGACAGCTATTAAAATGAAGATTGCCCCAAAAGATCAGGTGACACCTTTTACACCATACAGAGCTTATCAACAACAGCCGTCTTATTACTGACCACAAAGACCATACTACTTGCATCCTCAACCTTACAATAAGAGGTATTCACCATCTGGCACCTCTTACCAAGGACGTACAAAAAATCAATATCCCCCTTATAAGCAGAGGGGAAATTATAACAAGCAGTTCTCAGCTTTTTCTGCTAGAGGGCGCAAGTGACAATTAGCCACATCATTTACATCCCCACATCATACAATTAACTTTCAGTTTGTGTTGTCTAGTTCTATTTCCTATTGGGAATATATTACCAATGATAAGTGGGTTCTCAGAATTGTTGGAAGTGGTTACAAGGTTTCTTTTTCAGTTATTCCTGAACCTTCTACCTATGTTAAGAGCGTTCCTTTTTCCCAACAACAAGTTAAAGATTTGAATAAAGAAGTTTCTGAATTGTATAAAAAGGGTATAAGTGAGTTAGTGGACATGAATAATTTTTCTATGGGGTTTTACTCTAGCTACTTTATTATTGATAAAAAAGATGGGGGGTCTCGACCCATATTGGACTTAAGAGAATTGAATACTTACATTACCTATCACAAATTTAAAATGTTAACCCTGGAGAGATTATCCTCCTTTCTACATTTTGGCCAATGGTATGCAGTACTTGACTTAAAGGATGCCTATTTTCATATTAGGCTTCATCCTTTCTCCAGGAGGTTTTTTAGGTTTATTCACAATTCTCAACATTTTCAGTTTGCTTCACTTCCTTTTGGCTTATCATCTGCTCCAAGAGTGTTCACCAAGGTGATGGTGCCTGTTATTGCTTATTTATGAAGACACGGTATAGACATATACCCGTATTTAGATGATTGGCTCCTCCTGGCTTCGTCCCCGCAAATATTGAAACATAATATTGGTTTTACACTTAACCTTTGCTATAATTTAGGGCTGTCGGTTAATTAAAAAAAAAAAGTCTTCCCTCTGCCCTACACAACGCATAGCCTATATTGGAGCTATTTTGGACTCCAAGGTGGCAAAGATGTTTGCCCCTGAAGAAAGATTTTCTGATATTTTAAATCTGATCAGGCAGATCTGTATACACAGGTTGCAGGGTGCTAAGGTTTTCCAAAGGCTTCTTGGCCTTATGGCATCCACAACTGCCACTATGCCTTTCGCAAGGCTGCATATGAGACCATTGCAGCTTTGGTTCTTAAAGCTTTTGGACCCTATGTTAGACCCCCCCCTAACAAAAATCTTATAATAACTCACACGGTTTTAGATTTCTTGAAGTTTTGGACAAAACGGGAATGTGTTTTGGCAGGGAAACCCGTTTTGAAGCCCTATCCTTTAAGTACTGTAACAACCGATGCTTCCTTGACAGGTTGGGGTGCTCACCTGCGACACTTGAACATCTCAGGGACATGGAACACGGAACAACGGCAGCTGCATATAAACGTATTAGAGACCATGACTATTCTAAAGGCCCTAAAGGCTTTTTACCCTGTCCTCCAAGGGACGGCCGTCAACATTTCATCAGACAATTTGACCACTGTGTGATATGTAAACAAACAGGGGGGAACAAAGCCCCCAAAACTTTGCAAGCTGGCCTTAGAGATCTGGCACTTTGCAAGAAAGCACAATATACATTTGATTGCCTCGCACATTGTAGGAACGCAAAACACTCGGGCGGATATTCTCAGCAGGTTGTCAACAGAGAACCATGAATGGGAGTTGTCCAGGTTGATATATCGGGATTTGATAGAGTTGTAGGGCACCCCAATTATAGATGCATTTGCCACCAATCAGAATGCCAAGTGCAGCCAATTCTGCTCAAGGGCTGCCCACGACCCAGCGTCCATAGGGGATGCCTTCCAGATTCTATGGAAACCTCACCTAGTTTATGCTTTTCCGCCTATACCACTTATCCCCAAGGTGTTGGACAAGATAAGGGCGTAGGGGGCAAATCTCATCCTAATTTACCCAAAGTGGCCTCGACAGTGCTGGTTCCGCGATCTCCTCAAATTAGCCAATCTCACCTTGCCCCTACCCGTTACCAAACCTCTTATTCATGAATCAGGGTCTGATTCTGCATCCAGAGGTGGAACGTCTGAATCTACATGCGTTCAGGATCCAGTTTCCTTAACCCATGGCAGGGTTGCTGACAAATTAGCACTAGTTCTGCACAGTGATATCAAGGCTTCAACTCAGAAGTCTTATTATTCTAAGTTTAAAAGGTTTTCCTGCTGGCTAGCAGAAAACTGAGTCCAAACCACAAAAGGAGGTATCTATTGATTTGGTCTCACAATACTTGCTGACGTTGGCTGAGTCGGGGCTAGCCCACTCCTCTATAAGAGTGCAGCTCTCTGCTATATCTAGGAATTTTCAACTAGAGAGCATACAATCCCTTTTCTCTCATCCCAAAGTTAAAAAGTTTTTGAAAGGTTTAAATACCCTTCCCCCCCACCCCAATAAAAGTCCCCTTATCTCAATGGGATCTAAATTTAGTTCTGGATTTTCTGACAGGACATCCCTTTGAACCCCCTGATCAATCTGATCTTCTTAATTGGACCCTCAAGACTGCCTTCTTAATTGCCATTACTTCTATCCGAAGGGTGAGTGAATTGGCGGCCATAAACATTAATGATCCATATCTGCAGTTCTTCCCTGATAGGGTAGAGATTTCTGCCCACCCCTCCATCATCCCAAAGATTGTATCTCTTTTCCATTTACAGCAAAAGATGATATTGCCAGTTTTCTCACCTCCCCCACACGATTCTGAAGAGATGAAGAAAGCTCATACATTAGATGTCAAGAGGTCTCTCATGATTTATTTAGACAAAATTCGAGATTGCAGAAGCTCAAACAACCTTTTCGTATCTCCTGTTTTACATAAATTAGGCCAAAGGGTATCGTCACAAACCATCTCTAAATGGCTGGTACAGATTATTTCCTTGGTGTATATTCAAAAGGGGTTATCTGTACCATCTAATCTAAGAGCTCACTCGCTTAGAGCAATGGGCGCTACTACGGCAGCTTTTGCCAATATTTCCCTCAGGAGATTTGTAGAGCTGCTACTTGGACCTCCTAGCATACGTTCATAAAACATTACTCTCTCCATTTGGGTTCCCAAAACGAAACTTCCCTTGGCATTTCTGGGTTACCTTCAGTTTTCAAGCCTTAGTTATCCAATTACTCTCCCATACGGTTGCAAGACTACTTATTTATTATTGTGATTGTATTATTATACAATCACAATAATTCCTCCTCTGTCCCTTCTCTCACCCTTCCACGCCTTCCCTGCTCCCCTAAGCGCCTTTGTCCCTTCTCACTTGCTGCCCCCCATGCCTGGAACTCCCTCCCTGTCCACATCTGCCTTGCCTCCTCCCTTCATACCTTCAAATCTCTCCTTAAAACTCACCTCTTTCGCTCTGCTCTGTCTGACTCTTTATCCTGCTGAGCCACTATTTCCTATACCTACGTTCTGTTTACCCTGATCCTTGCCACATGGACCTGCCTGCTGTCATTCTCATCGTAACCAAGCCAAGTACGTGCACTTGAGACCTCGCATCTTCATGTTAGACCCCTTGTCTCTCCCTCTGTTCCCCTTCCTAAGTCTCTCCCTCAGCTCCTGTCTCTCAGATTGTAAGCCCTAGGGGCAGGGACTGTGTCTATTTTATTACTTTGTAAAGTGCCAGGTACACTGCTGGCGCTATATAAATGTTTGTTAATAATAATAATAATAATAAATGTACTCATAAGTACTTATTGGTTTATTTTTCAATTTACATAGGCTATACAATAAATTGCCTTTCTGGTTTTAAACACTATTTCAAGAAACTATGTGATCAATGAACATTATAAATTCCCCCACCGCCTTTTTCTAGGCTTGGTACTCTCCCATTTGTGAGAATGGGAGGAGCCACTCGAAGAAGAACAGAAGGTTGCTGCCTTGTAAACAAGGTTCTTCGAGATGGCTCCACCCATTCTCACAAATACCCACCCTTCCAGCCCCGCATGGAATTTATATTTTACTCCACAGGTTGGAAGGAACTGTTGGGCATAGGCGGGAAAGTGCCTTATATAGGGGTGGGGGGGGGCGAGTGAACGTCACTTAAAATGTATGAGCTTGGTATATGCCGGTAGGAGAAGGGCGCGCATGCGCAAACCCATTTGTGAGACTTGGGAGCCATCTCGAAGAACCTTGTTTACAAGGTAGCAACCTTCTGATCGCTTCCCCCAGTAGCAGACGAAGGACCGCTTTCGCTCATATGCTTCTTTTGACCCTCGCGGCCTCCTGTACAAAGCCGCGCACCGAACAGCTGGTTGCTTTAAACAGAAGCTTTTCTTTTCTTCCCTCCCCCCCGCCTTTTCCGGGAGATGACACGCGCTAGTGACGTCCGCACGCCGTATAAGTACCCCTGACCCGGCGCGCGCCAATTTCAAACAGAGTAGCAGCCGGCTTTCTCTCGCCTTCCCGGTACCGGCTCGCGCAACAACCATCTCTGTCTCCATGGCAACGCCGCCCAAGAGGCCCCGGTCCGAGAGCGGCATCAAGAAGATCGCCATTGAGGGCAATATCGGTGAGAGCGCGCGAGCTCCCCTCGGCCATCACCCCCCCCACCCCCTCCCGTGTCCTTGACAGACCCCGCTCTGCTGGGCCCTCAGTCCTGCCTCTGCGCATGCGCCCAGCCCAACGCCTTTTATCCTGCGGGGGAGCGCGGGAACGGGCTGGGGGCTGACGGCGCGCGCTGCAGCAGCATTCGCAGAGGGCGAGGGGCTCCCCCCCCCCCCAGCAGCCCCAGGAGCTGTGCACGGGGAGATACACCCCCCCCCCTCCTCTCTTGCCTGGAGTGTAGGGCGGCCACCTAGGCGCATTTTTAAAGAACACTTCTGAAAAACAGATGTTGCCAGGCCCTGGAACCTGTATTTTTCATAAGTGTTCCTTGAACCTGCCTGGGTGCGAATTCGGGGCTGTTATCCCGCGCTGCACCCCCCCCCCCATTGTATACACAGAGAGAGGGCAGTGGCATGAATAGATTGGGGGGGGGGTTAGGGAGCGAATCCTGGGGGCACTTTCCTTTGTGCAAAGCAACAGCTGGCAGAGAAATGAATGGGGGGGGGGCACCTGCACCTCCTCCCCCCTGCAACTCCCCTTCTCCACTTGGGTATGATGCCCCTGATGGGGGCTGAGGAGGACTTGACTCTACTGCAGACATGGAGGGGGGGAGAACCCCAAATCTGGCCAGTGGCTGGTTTTTAAAAAAAAATTATTTGGTCCTCTTCTAATTCCTGGATCTATGGACGTAGGGTGTTTTTAGACAAGCGCCTCCCCACCCATCCATCGTGCCTGTGGCAGGGACGCATTGGCGCCGTAGGCAGCTCCGCAACATGCATGATGGGCAGGTGATGGATAGGGAGGCAGTTGTCTAAAAACGCCCGTAGTCCCTTCCCTCATTCAGGGAAGGGAGTGGCGATGGGAGCATCCAGTCTGGACCCCCCCCCCCCTTCTTTCTCCCCTCCTGAGCATCCCAGGGCCCCAGCCCACAGAGTTTCCCCTCCCATAAGCCACTTTGAAGAGCTGTAAGCAGGAGTGTTTCCAAGCCCCTTGGTTCCCTACAGTGTTTAATTCTCGCCATTAAAATATCCTGTCTTTGTAGATTCTCAAATCTATTTCTCAAGCGTAGGGTGAATCACTTCAGATGTTTCCAAGTTTAAGTCGTCTGCATGTGGTGGTTAAAAATTACTTGGGGATAGAAAAGGGACCAATTTATCATGCAGCGTTAGGATAAAATTCTTAGTGTGCAGCCATCATGTTGGTGGGTGCATTTTTTTTTAAATAGATGCATTTGGGTTCACTTTGATGCATCTGTTTTAGGAGAGACATGCATCATTTTTAATATATACAAATCATATTTAACGAATTATACATGCAAACAAGGCAGAAAATAACTTGCCCACTTGTTAGTAGAGCCTCAAGGAGAGGATTACAAAATGGCACTTCTGGTTCTATTGCTTTATTACTTTCTATGGCTTTGCTAAATTTGTGCCAAATTCTTACATTCATGCCCCATTTTTCGCTGTGGGTTAGGCCTTATAAAAAAAAGTTGTTTAACTAGGCAAGATCAGCCAGTCATCCTTAGCTCCCACAAACTTCTTTACAATCCAGTTGACTCCCTGACGAATAACTATCACCATCTCCCTCTCTACTAGTTTCTTGAACTTCTTTCCGTAAGAAGCCTTGAGATAGAATTTTATGCTGATGCATCCACATATAGACCTGTTTGATTTGTTATTTAGGGTAGGGATCGCTTTGGGCTGTTCGCTAATTGGATGAGCTACACTTTTTTGGCAGAAGAGCTGCATGATGGAGTTGACGCCAAGTTTCCTAGAACTCCACTCCTTTATTGGAGCATTGCTCTGCCAGATGGCCTAACCCATTATTATCCTTGCTTTATACACCCTTTTGTGGTGAAATACTCCCCTATTTTGCTTTGTGGTAGATTAATTTCCTGCATCATTTTTATTTTAATGATCCTTTTGAGGTGACCATCCATGCTGAGTCACTTTGTAATTTCCTAGGAGAGATGACCTAAAATTTAACTATCAAACACCACTTTATTTGCTCTAAATAACTTTGAAAAAGTAGGTAAACAATATTATAATGAAACAAGAAGATGGAAAACATAAGTTGGTGAGCTTAGTGCAGTAAAAAACTGGAAATCCACTGGCCTGGCTGTAATCTAAAAAGTCTAATTTTTCCTCTAGTGGGTGGGTGCTAACCGAGAAAACAGAATGCCTGTTGAATAAAGAATACGACCGCAATCTTGCCTACTGACAGGCATTGTTCTTCCTCCCTCTTTGAACAGCTGCAGGGAAATCCACATTTGTGAATATTCTTAAACAAGCCAGTGAGGAGTGGGACGTTGTTCCTGAGCCTGTGGAAAGATGGTGCAATGTTCAAAGTTGTCAAGAAGACGACGAGGTATGAAGGAACAGACTCTCTTAACATTCTTTCTTCAAGGAGAACCAGTTTCTTTGGGATCAAGGCCACTAAGAGAGTAATAAAACTAAATATTTTGTAGCAAGCTGATGAACTGTCACCCTATTCACCTAACTTTCCATCATCTTGTTTCATCTCTAATCAGGCTACTGTTCAGGCGGGCAATGTGTATGCTGAGGCAGAGCAAATGTAGTGATTCTTCTGGCTGTCTAGATTGATGAGTTTATTGCCGATAAACGTTACTGGTAAAGTTCAATCAGCACAGACTGTAGAACTAAAGAACGGCAGTCTGCTTGCACCTGCTTTTCATTTGCTTTATTATTATTATTATTTTTGTCTCTGCCTCCTTCCAGGGATGGAACTGGGTTTGTGTGTTTTTCCTTTTAACTATTGCTGTTTAAGTGGCTTCTTGTCTGCCACCTAGTGGCTAGTGCGTAGCAGTGCATTCACTGAGCTGTGAAGAAACTTTTTAAAATGTGGAAATGTATTTTGATGTACTGAACAAAGGTTTTGAACATAGATTTTTCACACATCAGTTTTATAGGAGACGTTTGTGCTAATTATATAGCTGCTCTGGGTTTGGATATACTCCAAAAGAATTTTTGATAGCCCTTTGGACTGATAGGCATAGGCTTTTGAAGATGAAATACTTGTAAATAGTTGACATCCTCTGGATGCCTTTTACAAGTTGGAGATTAGTGTCTGTTTTCACTAGTCTGGTATGCAAATACTGTAGTACCACTTCCAGTATGGCGCAAAAAACCCAACCAAACAGCTGTGCAATTTTTAAAATAACGTTCTAAAGTTTATCTTTGACCGTATAGCTATCTTTACTTGAAATCTGAACATGCATGACAATAGTTTCACCATGTTTTTTCATCTAATGCAGATTTACTGAGAAAAACTATTGTTCCTTAATCTTGTCAGGGCTTTCTTTTTTGTCTTCCTGCAAAGTGTGTCTAATACCTAATTGTGTTAAAACAGAATAGCAGTCAAATTAGATGGGATAAGAAATGCCTCTTTTCATTTTACGAGAGAGAGAGAGCACTGAATCAAAAATCAGGCCCAAGTCCTTTGGGATTGGTTCAGAATGCAGGGCTGTCGCTCAAGCTACAAAAAGGCAACATGGTAACTATTAGTCTCTGCAATTGAAAACTTCCTCATTTTGACCTTTTCCCCATTAGATCTTTGTTACAAGCAAAGCATTTTCTCTGAAGAAATGCAAAGGCCCATCTTCCCTTCACCCTTCATATATTTCCCACAGCCCCAATGCGAGGATTAAGACCATGTCAAAATTTTAGCCATAGCATATGCATGATTAGAATTTTATTGCTAGTGAAAAAAATATGCGTTTCTGGCTTAAGTCTACTTGAAAAGTAGTCTGTGGGAACAGACTAAGCATGAAACATTTTAACCCAGATGATGTGTGCACGCTGATATTTTTTTAATTTTTTTTTTTAAAGATACAAAACACAGGGTTCTAATAAATGCTACACTGTGACCTTGGTCATCTCCAGCATTACCTGAACTCTTATATGATACTTTGAATTTATGAGGCCTTTTTTTCAGGGATATCAAAATGTCTTGCGAACATCAAGTGTTACGGGCCTTCGCAAGAGGCTGACTTGTACCTGCTTTTACAGATGGAGGCATAAAACGGATAAGTGACTTGCCAAAGAGTAGATAATGAGTTGGTGGCAGAGCCTAGAGTTAAGCTTAGCACTCCAGATTCCCAGAGTTGTACTTTACCCACAACACCCCAAAGGCCAGACACAAAGTATCAGGGAAATTGTGGAATTAATCCTTTTGCTGTCATGTTCATGAGCACAAATAAAGCTTCTTACTTATGAATGGTGAGTAGTGTTTTCTATCAAAGCTGTTTTTAAAAAAACAACCAAAAAAACCCATTCTTGTGTCTTTGAATTAAACTCTATTTTTAAACTTAATTTTCATGCATGTTAAGTAGTAAACTAACAGATGCTCATTAAGTCTCTCTAAGCAAATCATCTAAACTTAACTCTTCCAGGTAAGATAGGAATTTAATTCCACATCGGGATGTGTGCTCTGATCTGTTTCTGTGTGGTATTTTAACATATATATTGCCATCTGCTTAGATGTTGTGTCAACACGGAGATCAAATGAACTCTAACAGATGGCACGTGCTAAGCCAGCTGAATTGTAAATTTAACTCCATGAATGTCAGAGCAAAAGGAGTGCTTACAAGAATGGTATTGCAGCTTTGTTCTGCCAGATCAACACTTGTTTTAAAAATGCTTGTTTGTAAACAATGGTTTTAAAAACTCTTTTGGCATCTACGGGTTTTAAAACTCTTCAGGCTGTAAATCTTTAGCTGCAATTCTGTCAAATCCATACGCTCACTTCCTGAAAACTTTGTTACTATGTCTAATGCCAGGAATAGCAAAGACATGTTATGTAGACTGAGTAGTGGTTATTGGTTACTATTATTAGTAAAGATGGGAAAGCTTTTGGAAGAAAGGCAATATCTAAGCTGCCTTGGCAGCCCTATCCTCACAGTGCTTCACTGGCACAGCAACCTCTGGGTGTTTTTATACATGACGACGCTATGCACCGCCACGGTTTGATCTTCCTCGCCAAAGAGACGTGCCAACGGCCCGGGCTGGGGAGCGTGCAGGGTGACGTGCGGACATGGGTCTGTATGGCCCCACCCCCTGCACTGCTGAGCGCAGCCCACCCTCCTCCCTGACAGGCGGGTGTGGTGGCCTATGGGTCTGCTGTGCCTGCCTTGAAAAGCTTCAGCCTCAGACTGGGCTGAGCCCTGATCCCGCCCATGGAAACATCTGGTGGGTGGAATGAAACGTGACCGCGCTGCTGGTGGCCCATGCAGATTAAAGCGTGGCCACCTGTGGTGGCGTCGCATTTAAAAACACCCCCTGTTGAAATAATGGCGCTTGTTCAGGCAGAGTGCATTGAGCATGTGAGCCCAAGCCTAGATAGTTGTGTACACCAGGCAAAAAGGGGTGACTTTTAATCTCAAGCTAGAATCCTGGGGAAGGCCAGGTTAATTTGGTTTTAAATTGGGATTAGCTAAGCGTGGTCAGAGGGAAGAGCTTGAGCTCACTTTTTGCTACATCCAGTTTATACTTGAGATCACTTTGTCTGCACTAGGATTGTAACTTGAATTTAAACCACCACATCTTTATTCCTAATATAGACTATCTCTATGCAATGAAGCTGATAGGTGCTTGAAAGTTGTCTTTTTAAGAACTTTTGATGCTTCAAAAGATTAAAAAATGATCTTTTAAACATAAGAGATTCTTAAAATCTTCTAGTTACAGGTTATTATCCAAGGCACTTGATTAGCTAATGAATTTAGCTTGAGTTAAGTGCTTGGCGTTTTGTTGTCTCATACAGAACACAACCAAGGTTGTGGATATATGACTTGCAATGCTAATGCATACCCTTGTATGCAATCTTCCTCACATATGCTTACAAATGAATAAGTGTAAGGCACGCCACAGTTCATAATCATCTTTCCCTCCAACTCAAAACGGGCTTTACAGTGCTAACCCAGAGTATTGCTGCAAAGGCGTTCAAGGTACCTCTGGAAGACAATGAGTTACATTTTTGAGCAGATGTTACTCATGCTTTCATTGTGTGTGTGAACCAATACAGTGGAGCCAGGGAGCTAAGAAATCAAGGCAGAGACAAAGGTTTAGCCATTTTGTTACTTAAATTATCTGTAAAAATGGATACCTTCTAAATTATAGGCAACTGTTTGTTTTTTAAAAAGGAGTTGACGACATCCCAGAAAAGTGGTGGGAACGTACTTCAGATGATGTATGAGAAGCCAGACCGATGGTCTTTCACCTTCCAGACCTACGCCTGCCTGAGCAGAATCCGGGCTCAACTCAAAGCTCTCGAGGGGAAGTTCAAAGAGGCAGAGAATCCTGTAGTCTTCTTTGAGAGATCTGTATATAGTGACAGGTATATCTAGCACAGCTTCCAGAAACACTGCTGCTATCACTATGAAGTTACACTGCTACCTGGGGATCAATTACTCATTCCTTTCAAGAACTGTACGCAGTTATTTCTCACTGGAAATCATTTTTCTAGCTCAGGATCATCACTGTTAATTAAACTGGATTCTGTTAACTATAGGTATCATTTTACATTATTTTAAAAGTAGCAGCGAGAAAAGCAAATCGTCTCCTGCAAGGGATTCCCCCCACCATCCCAAGGTTTGATTTGAGGCCTGCTGCTTTCTTCTACTGTAATATTTGTACCTCTGAGATTCTATGTGCAGAAAGTTGTATTTTTTCATTGAGTTTCCATATGGGTTAGACTAATGGTTCGTCCGGTTCAGTATCCTGTCTCCAGCAGTGGTCGATACTGAATGCTTCAAAAAGGGAGCCGTTTTCAAGTGCTTTGTCCCTGATGTTCACTTCAAGCTTCTGGCAGTCAGAGGTTTAAGTGCACCATGAGCATAAGATTGGAGTCCCCTCTGGCCATTGATGGGTTGGGGATTTGAGACCACATGCGCGTGGGGAGGAAAAAAAGCTGGAGGCCTAATCTCAGTGTTGTCTCATGAGATCCCATGACTTGTGCAACAAGCATTTGAGTGAGAACTTCTAGTTCACATGACCAAACTTGACCAATTAGATCTTGGTAGCCGCCAACTGTTACAAAAATAGTTTGTCCAATTTCTTTCCCTTTGCAGAGCAGATTAATGCCATGTTTTAGTGGATACAGATTAATGTCTTCATTATTTCATTATTTTTAGGTATATATTTGCCTCTAATTTATATGAGTCTGACTGTATGAATGAAACAGAATGGACTATTTACCAAGACTGGCATGAATGGATGAATAAACAGTTTGGTCAAAGACTTGAACTGGATGGAATCATTTACCTCCGAGCCACTCCTGAGGTGAGAAATAAAAGCTTTGTGACCTTAACAGAAATGTGAACACAACCTTGATAGACCAATATGAGCTGTGTCTATAAATGAGCTGTGTCTATAAATCTCTGATTACATCAGTTCAGAACCACTTAGCTAGGTTGTCCCCTTTCAGGGAAATACTCTTGCAAGAAGGTAGCTCCAAGACTCCAGTTTTCTTCACATATGTCAGTTGCCCTCAACCAAACCTTCAACTCAACTCTCTGTTTCAAAAGCATTAAACAAAGGATGGATCAAATTCCATATGAGGATAGGCTCAACAGATTAGGGTTGTTTAGCTTGGTGATTAAGGAGGGGATATGATAAAAGTCTATAAACTCATGAGTGGCATGAGAAAGTAAATAGGGAACTGTTATGCCCTTTCCCACTATAGGAGTACAAGGGGACGCTCTCTGAAGTTTAATGGCAGCAGATTTAAAACGAACAAAAGGAAGTACTTTTCACACAGTGGACAATACGGTTGTGAAACTCCTTGCTTAAACCCCTAACTACTGGTCGTTGGAAGCAGTCAACAGGGGATGAGGCACACCTCCATGACCTGTACATGTACTTTTCTTGTGCTACCGGAGTTGGCCACTGTCGGAGACAGGATACTGGGCTAGATGAACCACTAGTCCGACCCAGTATGGCACTACTTACGTTATGTTCTAATGAGTAACTGCTCGAACTGAAATATCACTCTAGAGTGGTAGATATGCTCCTGTTACAGGAAGAGAAAATTAAAGCATAGAAAAATGAAGGTAGCAACCTGTTTCTAGTGCATGTTGAGATAGGATGTCTTGGGCATGCCATCAGATGTAATGTTAACCACTCCTTAGAGGTCTCTGCCATGCATGAAGTCTTTGTTGCTATTGTTAATTATTTATATAGTGCCAGCAATGTGCTTGTCATGGAACAGTCGTGATTATAGAGACTGATCCCTGCCCAAGGGGCTTACAAACTAGAATGGACAAGGTAAGGTGCACATAGGGAGGGGCAGGGATTTATTTATTTATTTATTTTATTAATTAAAAAATTTATCCTGAAGGCTTGGGGTGGGTTGCAACACACAAATATTTTAAAATCTATGAACCCCCAAAATATATTAAAATCCCCCTATCCCAAACATTCCCCAAGTGCTGTCTCTGCCTGCTCGATGCCTGCCTAAAAAAAAAAGTCTAAAGTCTTGCATCACTTTTAGAAGATGAGCAGGCTTGGGCTTAAGTGAAAGCAATGAAGGGGGAAAGGAGTTGTATCATTGTGGCCCAGCCCTTGCCGTGTGAACTTGATGGGCAGCAGTACCCGACCGAGGTCATCCGGAAACCATGAAAGACATGTCATTTTGCAGAGGGGCATCCCCTGCCAGTCTACTTCCTCTACGCTACCGTGGTGGTGTGTGAATGCTTAGAGAAGCGATATGCAGGTTTAAATGGACACCCCATTTTCAAAAGCTATTTTCCTTGCTTGGTATCGTTCATGATAGCCATCCACTCATGTTCAATCTCCATGTGCCGAGACACCCTGGCAGCGAAAGTATTGAAAATAGAGATTTGATAAAGAAAAGCTGCCAAGTTCTGCCACAAACCACTTCTGGATACATTCTCCCAGCCCTTATGGGTACTGAGAATCGAGGCTGCAAGGGATGTGCATGAGGGGGTGTGTATAAAGAACAATCGCAGACAAAATCACGTAGGCAGTTGGCTTATCGGCAATTATCAGTTGATTTTCAAAGCCCAGGAATTACCAGGTGTGTAACTTCTGGTCAGAGTGTTGCAATGGATTGTGAGGGAGGTGGCAGGACACAGGCATGGTTCCACGCCAAATACCATTGCAAAATCATAAGGGAGCATCGCACGAGTTACTCTTGGGTATGCATATTGCAATGAACAAATGGAGTGACAGATAGAAAGAAGGTGATTTTTCTATCATGGGGGAAACCCAGCTTTGAAAAGCTGGTCAGCAAGTAACAGGGAGGTTCTCATTCCTCAAAGGAAAAACTTCTCCCTAGTGCAGAGATGTCACACTGACTTCTTGCACTACTAGCCTGTCCTTCCCTTCCAGTTAGCATTGTTTTACTAACCGTTTTAGGATGATAACTCAGTACAGTGTGTTTCACAGGGAACCAGCTGATTCCCTGCTGACCTGCCACAGCAAACCATCACAATGAAAGTTGTGCTAATCGTGCTGTTTGTGGTTTAGTTGTGTTAAGGTGCCAAGATGGTGGGAGGGGGAATGGCAGGAGCGCTTTACATTACTTCTGGCATAGTTCAACAAACCCCTGTCTCAGAAAGCTACATGCCCAGGCTGCGTTGTGAAAGAGATGCGCACACATCGCCTTTTTTTTTCTTTTCTTCTTTTTGCGCAAGCCGTGTGCACTCCATTCTGGGACAGTGTGGTAGGGCGGCGTTGGGCCAAAGAGTTTGTCAGGATCAAGGCCCCAGTAAGCTATGCCACTCGAAACGCTTTCCGCCAAAATGTGCTGCTGACTTTCAGCGCAGTAGTCCACGTATACCAAAATCCCAGCCTAAAATCCCAACCCCCTTTCCCTGAGGCTGCGTTCCCATCTGCGGCGGCCGTGGGAGGGGCAAGGGAAGACGCGGCAGCGCAGAGGAGCTGGGAGACAGGAAAAGAGCCGGTGTGAACAGGGATCTGCCGTGGCTTCTCTCTCACGTGTCAGGGTGCAGATGGGAACTCAGCCTGAGATGATGCAACAAGCCAGCCTCTTGGCATCCAACCCATTCTCCCACCAGGCTCTTACCAGTCAGTTCCTTGGCCAGCTCCCAGTAGCTGTGCTCCTTTTCCAGCCCCACCCAGCCGCAGGGTGTTTTTAAAGGAGATGCTACCACACGTGGTCACCCATTAACCATGCATCCAACTGCTTGATTGAAGGTGGAGCGGGTGTGTGGCTCCCATGAGCACAGCACCTACTCATGGCCACTTGGGGCACTGCTGAAAAATCTGGAATGTGCCATGAGGGGCAAGCCAAGAAAGTGCTTGGGGACGGATGCCCACACATCCCCTGTCCATATGACCCAGGGCACCCACCCATGCCAGCAGACTGGTCTGCCACCTCCCCGGTCCCGCCCAGAGCCCTGCTGGGAGCTCTCTGAGGAACTCTTAAAGGACATGCGCTTGAAATACACCACCATGGTGGCACAACAAAACCCCCTTGCAACGCACAGAGCAGCCAACACCATGGAGGACAGCAGCTCAGACATCAACGTCCTGTGTGCCCTCCCCTCGTAAGCGCCTCCGTTTTTGCCTGGAACCGCCAGCAGCTGCACCAGCTCCTGGGCAGGAAGGGGTTACTGGGTGCTGCGGCTTCCTGTCCCTATGGTGTCCATGGCTGTGTGTCATGGGAAAGGGTGAGCAGTTGTGTGGGACTTGGGGTGAAGGGTGTGGCTGGGTAGGGGGGTGGGGAAGGCTGCCCATGTGAGGCTGCCCATGTGAGTTGTTCACAGAGCTGGTTTGTGGTAGCGGAAGTGTGTGGAGGCTGCCTGAGTGGGTGCAACGGCCACCCTGGGCTCCGCCTGTTAGAATCCCTCCCCGTTCACTCCCTACGTGTGGGTGCTCTGCAGCTGTGCCAGTCCCTGGCCACGGACCCCTCCTCAAGCCTTGCTCGTTTAAAAACACCCACAGATTGATCTTGCAGCAGAGCCTCCTCTGCTTAAAATCCCCAGGTGGGGTGTGGCTTGTGGAAGCAGCCAACACCATTAAAGGGACAGTCACTTCCAGCTACTCACGAGGGCTGCACCCTCATCAGGATTTATCCATACCTTAATCCTGCAGCCACTTAGGGCCAACCGTCACAGACAGCTTCTGGAGAAGTGTTTGGGTAGCAGCTGTATCCTGCCAAGGCACAAGCATTTGATCATGCTGCCACAATCACCCAATGACAACCCCCCCACCCCACCCCGAATCGGCATGCTTCAGATTTGCAAGTAGTCCTAGCTTTTTGTCTGACGGCATCCTTACCTTCGGAACTCGCCCACTTTCACCATGAACACCGCGTTAGTGGCTGTGTGGAATGGGCTACTGGTAGGTGTGAAAATCCACACACTGGGAGATGTACAGGGAAGCACAGAATTGTCTTGCTGCCATTGGCTCTTCTCAGTCCATGATCACGACCCCAGTGGTGCTTCGTCGTGTTGACCAGGGCAACTCTTGGTGCTTTGCTCAATGTTAGAGCAGATTTGGAAACTTGGGGAAGCTGGAAAAACAACTTACTTGTTTTCTGACTATCCAACCAGATCTAGTCAGTATTTAGTTTCTGTCGCTTCCTAGAGAAGAGAATGGGCCAGGCAGAGCAGCGTGTGCCTAACCTCACCCATCTCCTGTCTGAATTCACACTGTGTGGGTGGCTGCTCCTGGCACGGTGTAAGAGACATGTTCTCATGGTAGGGCACTGGGTAGTTGTTTTACCTTCTGCCCTGCCTCTGCAGGCTCTCTTGGCTCTAACTCGGTGCCCATCTGTTTCCTCTCCAGGCTGATACGGCTGTAAGTGAGTTGCCTAAGGTCACCAGTCATTTGCAGAGCCAGGAATAGAGCCCAGATGTCCTAATTTCCAGTCCCTGGCTCTCGCCATTTGGCTTCAGGCTCCTCTTTGTACACTGCTTCTCTCCTTTTCACTGCTTTTGCAAGTGGGGAATAAGGGCAAGAGAATTGTTTCTTTCTGGTCTTGTGTCACTCAGAGATTGTAGCCATTTATCCACATTTTTTGACAGTGGTAGCGAAGGGCATTGTTATGCCATGTGCTTGAGCTGCCGATGTTCTCCTTTTGGAGAATACTTTGATAGGAATGTAAAGTGTGCTTTAGAGCAGAGGGATTTCAGGAAAAGGAACTGGAGTGATTTCTGAGCTGTGTGACTAACTGGTCACCTGCATGCATATGCAGGGTTTAATGCCTCTAATCTGTCTGAATGGCCTGAAAAGCAGCTGGTTTTAAGGCTTAGGGGCTGTTCCTTATATTACTCCCTGCATCTACGTGACTAGCAATTGCTTTAGTGTCGCTGATACACCAGAGAACTCAAGGTTCCTCGACAAGGACAGACACCTAAAACATACTGCATTTCTAGACTGTAGAAACTAGACATACTATTTTTCTAGACTGAGTATATAGTCACAACAGCGTTAGCATTATAAAGCCTTGTGTTAAATTCAGCTCACTTAGTAGTCTCTTCCAACTCTCCTTCTAAAAATAAACGGTATCTTAACACAAATTAATAAATACTATTGTGCTTTGCATGTAACAATTTTTTTAAAAAGTTAATAAATTTATTGCAAAGACTGAAACTTGTGTTTCTTTATAACCATAATGTACACTAGTTCCTTCACACGCACTGTAATAAATCATGCCAGAAGTGTGTATTCACTCTGTTCAGTGTCCCCTGCTGCCCAGTATGTCTTTCGTGCTTACAGATTTTTACTCTAGTGAAGTACATTTGATTTTTATTGTTGTATTGTAGGTGTTCTAAACATGAGTAGGATGTATCACACGATTGTCAAAAGCACATCAATAAAAGATAGCTAGTAAGGCATGATTGCAAAAATTCTCAAGAATCTTAACACAAATTGCCCAATACAGGGTGGTTGTTGACTAGAATTGTGGCTCTGAAAAGCTTCTTAGATTCCTGTCAGTTGAACTTCTGAATACTGAAAATGAAGTAATGATAGGTTTTTCTCTCTCTCTTTCTCTCTCTTGTTTTTACTTAAACAGGGTACCTCTAAATGTTATACTATTAACAGTAGCAATCCTTGTTTGATAGAGCAGTGTTTGACTCTTAAAACATTTGTTTTCGAGGGTCACAAATGTGCTTTATTCTGCTACTGCTGGAAACTCCTCCTATTGGCTTTTATTCTGTTTCCTTTTAGAAATGCTTAAATAGGATTTATGTCCGTGGGAGAGATGAAGAACAAGGCATTCCTATTGAATATCTGGAGAAGCTTCACTACAAGCATGAAAGCTGGCTACAGCATAGGACGTTGAGGTAGAGCTGCAGTCTGGAAACATTTTGTTAGTAAAGGTGTCTGCTAGTGCCCTTTCCCAAGGTTTCTTTTCTTAAAGAATACATAAACACTTGGAAAATCAAGTGGTGGTTCTGAAAATCAATAAGCTTTATTAATGCCTCTACATTTATTACACATGCTGTATATGGGATGGAGGCCAAACTCCTGGCAGTGCAGGGTATAGTTAGCCCCCATGTTTTTGCTCTAGGCTCTTGGAATTGCGCAAGGTTGAGCCCATTATCTGTAGATAAATCATTTTCAAGCCACTGGAAGTTGCTGGGCTTTCAGTATTTGGCAATCAAGTTAATTATTCAATAATTAAACAATCTAATTTTATGACCATATTTTTAAAACCATAGGCTGATTTCTATAGCTCTGTAGGACTCTTAGGGTAATTTCAGATGTACCGGGCCGCCACGCTGAACCACGGTACGGGATCCGTTTCGGATTCCGGTTAGGAATCAGGCCATCCATCCTTTAGACGTGCCGGCCTTATTCTCACCGGGGATCGGGAAGGGGGCGGGGCTGTGTGGCGCAACGTGCGGCCGCACAGCCCCGCGCTCCCCCGGCCACCCGCCCTCCGGGAGACGGGCAGGCGCAGTGGCCAATCTGGCCGCTGCTCCCGACCCTGTCCCATGGTCAGGACCACAATCCGACCGGGCTGAAGGTTACAGATGTAACCTTCGTCCCATCCTGGATCGTGGCCAATCCAACCATGGTTGAGGCCCGATCCCACCATGATTCTGGACCTCCGGGCGGCCAGAGGTCCAGAATCATGGTTATTGTGATTCCCGCCAGTGATTAACTGGGGTGAACATCTGGCGGGAAGTACAACAGACGTAACGGGACCAACAGCCACCACAGGGAATTTGCTGTGGTTGACCATGGTATCGTTACGTCTGAAATTATCCTTAGACTTGGTAGTTTTTAATTAAGATTTTATTAAGATTGTCATGATAAAGGTTCATTTTGATTATTATTTCTTTGTAATAAATAACTTTTATCTCCATTCCTTTATAGCACAGATTTTGAGTACCTTCAGGAAGTACCCATCTTAACTCTGGATGTTAATGAAGATTTTAAAGGCAACAAAGATAAGCATGAAAACCTGATTGAAAAGGTAAAACTTGGTAAAAAGTACCAACTCTTTGTGATCCAACCATTATGCCAACACACTGGGTTCCATTTCATACATTCCGGGGGAGTTTTCCCCTGGAACTTGGCACCTGCTCTGTCGATGATCTTGTAGCCTTCTGGAACACCTTGTTGGCTGAGACCATTGACAGAGTGGCTCCCAGGCGTCCGCTGCCCACCTGAGTCTCCCGCAGGTCTCCTTGTTTTACTCGGGGCCTGTGGTGTTTGAAGCGGGAGAGCAGGTGGTTAGAGTGATGGTGGCACCAGACTCGCGACCAGTATGATCGATCATAGCATAAGAGCAGTTTAAAGGCCTATGCTGTGGCGGTGTAGGCAGCAAAGAAGCAGTTCTTTGCTGCCTTTATTGCATCTGCAAAGTCACGTCCAGCGGAGCTTTTCCGGGTGGTGAAAGACTTGGTCAGTCCTGCCTGTCTCCGCCTGGACCTGGAGCAATCCAGTGACCTCTGTGACCGGTTTATCGAGTACTTTGTAGATAAGATTGCTCGCATCCGCCACGATTTCGGCACCACAGTTATTGCAGAGGATCATCTTGGGGCTATGGATGCCCCATCCTGTCCTGTTTTGTGGGATCAGTTTCAGATGGTGGCGCCTGCCGATGTAGAGTCCTTGTTGGGACCTGTTCATCCCACTACTTGTGAGCAAGATCCATGCCCATCCTGACGGGTGAAAACTAGCCAGAAGACGTTACGGCCGTTGCTGGCTGGGGTGGTTACTGCCTCCCTTCGGGAGGGCAGGGTGCCTGACTGCCTAGGAGGCTGTGGTTAGGCCCCTGCTCAAGAAACCATCTCTTGACGCTGATGCTCCTGCCAGTTATCGGCCGGTCTCTAACCTTCCCTTTTTAGGGAAGGTTATTGAACGGGCTGTGGCACGGCAGCTCCAGGAACATCTGGACCGCACCGGTTTCCTTGATCCCTCCCAGTCTGGGTTTCGGCCTGGGTATGGTACGGAGACGGCATTGGTGGCCTTGGTTGACGATCTCCGTCTGGCGTTGGACCAGGGTCGTCAGACCTTACTGGTCCTGCTAGACCTTTCGGCTGCATTCGACACAGTCGATCATGAGGTGTTGGTGACTCGCCTGCGGGACCGTGCTGGAATTGGCGGAACGGTCTTGGACTGGTTTCGTTCATTCCTGGCCGGGAGAACTCACCGGGTGGTCTTGGGGGAGTGTACGTCTTCCCCCCGGGACCTCACGTGTGGAGTCCCGCAGGGTGCCATTCTGTCCCCCCTCTTGTTTAACATCTATATGCAGCCGTTAGGGGAGATCGTGAGGGGGTTTCAGGGCATGCAGTGTCATCAGTATGCTGATGACACTCAGCTCTACCTCTCCTTTTCCATCGACCCAGGCCATGCAGTCTCCTTATTTTCCCAGTGCCTGTCAGCTGTGGGGGCTTGGATGAGGTTGAGCCATCTGCAATTGAATCCTGACAAGACGGAGGTGATGTTGGTGGGCGAGGGCTTGGGGGGCCTGGGGGTGGTTGAATCTCCTCTTGTTGGGGGGGTTCGCCCCCCCATGGTGTCTCAAGTGCGGAGTCTGGGTGTGCTCCTTGATTCGCGGCTCAGCTTGGAATCTCAGGTTGTGGCCGTGGCGGGGAGTGCGTTTCGGCAGTTACATCTTGTCCGGCGGCTTCGGCCGTATCTCTCAGACTCCGACCTCGCCACTGTCATCCATGCCTTCATCACCTCGAGGCTGGATTACTGCAACGCGCTCTACGTGGGGCTGCCCGAGAAGCTGGTCCGGAGGTTGCAGCTGGTGCAGAATGCCGCGGCCCGTCTCCTGACGGGGGCGGGTCGCAGGGAGCACATGACACCAGTGCTCCGGGCTCTGCACTGGCTGCCTATAAAGCACCGGGCCAGGTTCAAGGTGCTGGTTTTAACCTTTAAAGCCCTTCACGGCCTAGGCCCTGCCTATCTGCGGGATCGCCTCACTCCCCATGTACCCGTGCGACCCTTGAGATCGTCCGTGGGAGCCTTTTTGGAGGTTCCCCGGGCGAGGCGGGTGGCCACCGATGTTAGATCTTTTTTGGTGGCCCCCCCTGTGCTGTGGAATACACTCCTGGAGGAGGCTCGGATGGCTCCCACTCTCCTGCTGTTTCGGCGTGTGTGTAAGACCTGGCTGTTCCATCAGACTTGGCGAAGGGGAGGGGTGGGGGGAGGGTTTTTCTTTTCCCCGCATATTGTATTTTAAAATTGTTTTGTTTCATTGATTATTGTTGTTTGCTGCCCTGTGGGCAGGAGGGGTGGGATATAAATTTTACATAAATAAATAAATACAAGAATGCATTGATATTAAAAGCACTGTATATACATTTCATTCAGAGTAGCAGTCTGGAATTTCAAAGCCATTTCTTAAATTTTCTGTGCAGCACTAAAAATCTTTTTTATACAGAACATGCTTCTGCAATCGCCGAGAGGCCTTTCTGTGCAAACTGTCTGCATATTCATAGATAAACAATTTTGATAAAGCTATTAAAGTTTAACTAGAAGATCCAGCCATATTTTCAAGGTCTGAGCTCTCTGCCAGGCAGCAACCTGTCTGACAGTTCACTATAGAATCTGTGGTCTCTGACATGGCCCAGAATTCCACTTCCTCCTCTTCTACATTTGCTCTAAAAGTGCATCATGGGGGCCAGCAAACAATCCCCTTTTCTACAGAACGCTTATCTGTTAGCCTGCTTGTTGCTCCTCTGCTCTGATAGAACTAGGAGTAAAATGCCATTCAGTCTCTACCAATTCTGTCCATGATTGCTGGCACAAAGGCTGGCTTTTGCAGTGTCTACATGGAGTTGAGCGGAGACTGATTTTGCAAGTACTAAGCAGCTCTGGTGGGAATTGTGTGATAAACAATCGACCTGGGCTGACTTTGCCTTCTGTGACCGTTACTGAATTCTTTGAGTGCTCGAGATCCTGCATCTTTGGTTTTATTAAAATATAGACATGTATGAAATTTGAGAGATGACTCAGGCCTTAGTTATGGGCCGCTCATGTGCGCATGTGCAAAGCATGCACTTACGCTTTGAAAATCCAAAGTGGGCGGGGCTTAAGGGAGGGGCGAGGCTTAAGGGAGGGGGAGGGCCTGCCCATCCCTGGCATCCGTCTCAGCACCACGCGGAACCTTATGGCTGGCAGAGCTCAAGGGAGGGGCTTGTCCATTGTAGGCGGAGCCTCCAAAAATCCAGCAACAAAGAGTTTTCCGCATTAAGATGTGATGGGCAGAACATTAGTTTACACTGGGAACTCCTTGCTGCTGAGTAAAACCCTGCCACTTGGAGACTGAGAGAACCCTCCTACTAGCATCGCATCCAGTAAGTGGATGGGACTCCAGGAGGACAACTCTCTCTCTCTCCATCAGTGGTAGCACCACAGCAGGATTAAAAAATCCTGTTCACATATATGAGACAGGTAATACCAGACAAACTTAAAAGGGACAAGCACAACACAGCAAAGGCAAAGGCAAGCAGCAAATCTGTCTGATAACACAGAAGCGAGAAGGATGACACACAGTCCTATGACCTATGACCACAGTCACAAAAAGGAACATAGGATCACACAGGAGGGAAGGGGGATTGGGACAGGCTGGGAGGGGGAGTGGGGGCAGGCTGGGGGG
>QEPC01002818.1:429114-457408 GCA_003113815.1 Sphenodon punctatus
AAGTGACGTGGTGAATGTCCACCACAGTCAACCTCAGTCAAACGCGGGGGGTGATGAAAGTGCCGTGCGTGTCTGTTTGCTCGCATCCAGATGTTCACCACAGTCAAACGCGGCCCGGGGTGAAGCTAACCACACTTCGTGAGGTCGGGGCGGGAGGAGGTCCACTGTATGTCTGTTGTGTTCCCCCGGCCCATGTTCTCTCTGATTGCCCCCGGGCGGTGGTCACGATCCTGTCACTCCTGTTGGGGCCGCACGTGTCACCACAGCCGTTCACACCAGGGTGGGATTCGCTGTGGTGAATTAGAACGCGTCACTTCTGAAATCACCCCTAGAGTGGCGAGGCGGAGTGGGGACGCTGCTCCCAGGACGGCCCTGGGCGCACTGTCCCGACTCCGCACAGTGGCGGCGGTGGGTGGGCCCCCTCGCTGCGGGGCCATGATGCTATGGCCGGCCGTGGGCCCCACAGGCACGAGCGCAACTGAGCCCCCCCGTGCCACGGTAGCTACGCCCCTGCTTCCGTCAAAATCCTTTTCCCATCCATTGCAGCCCAAGAATCTGAGTGTGCTCCCATAGCTGCAAATTGACCCACTGTATGCTCCGTGAACCTCACTACTTAAGGGGGAAGGCGTGGTAAACGTTCCTATTTGAGGCACTTTTGGGAGACTGGTGTTAAAAGATAAAACTAACCATGCAAAGAGCAGCTCTTTGCTTTAAAAATCATAAAACAGGCATCCCTGTTTAAGCATTAAGATTAAGCCTTTTTCTTAAACATTAAACTACATAGAGGCTTTTTTTCTTTGTACAAGAGTTTATGTGAAAAGCAATTGTCTACACTCTGGCTGCTTAATGAATGTAATTTCCTAATTTAGTTTGGGAAATAATACAGATTATAAAGAACATCCCTATCTCACTCTTTAGAATTTTTAGGGGTTGAACCTAAGCAGAGGCGCTCCATTCTATTGAGACTGTCTCTTTCTTGGGAAGTAAGTTTTTTATTTACGGTTTTCACCAAAAAAATAATGCAAAAACCCATAAAATATTGCAAAGGTATAGTGTATTCCTAGTCACATTTAAAAACAATATACAATTACAATTGATATTCAAAAATAAAAATTTCTCACAACACCAGTTCACATAACACTTCATCCTCCAGGTAGTACCACCCCCAACCATCAGGCACCTTACTACGTATCTTTCTGACTTACACACAAAGGTTGCTAAAGTACATAGCTCAACTAAGGAGCTATGTTGCAACAACCAGAGAGTTTTCTCAAAAAGATTGAAATAGTTAACCTTGTTCGTAATAGGAAACAGGTATTTATTCCTAAGTGTCTGGTAAAAGCGACATATCCATTAAAAAATGCACAGCATACAACAACATAGGCTCCAATTTTGCCTTTCCCACTGGGCCTCCGCCCATGGTCTTCTTCTGAACCTATTAAACAAGGACAGGATCCCACCCATTGCATGCGTTATTTTCACTATTAGCCTTCACATATGCCCTGTCCAAGACCGAGAACTAGAGAAGGATAGGTGAATTCCTTGACCGTTTCTAAAGGTTGATTATTAACAAACCAACTATAGGTCTTACCAGCACCAAAAACCACAACCTTAGACTTGGCCACATTAACTACTAAGTTATTATTAGAGCAGTATCCACCAAAGATGTTAATCAACGTCTGAAGTCCAACCTTGGTGAAAGATAACAGTCCTGCGTCATCTGCGTAAAGGAGGCACGCTATCTCCCCACCCAGCAATTTGGGTGTATGACACTGCTCTTTCAAAGAAGTGGCCATAAACCATTTTAAAACAAAGTAAGTAAAATAGGTGCCAAAACACATCCTTGTCACACTCCACGATCAGTCAGAAAGGGCTGGATTACTTCCCCCATCGGCCCATATCTAACTCTGGCAAAGGTAGCCTTGTAATAAGCCTTTATTAGTTGAATCAGGAGAGGGTCCATCCCCATACTACTAAGCTTTGCCCATAGAATTACTCTATCAATGGTGTCAAAAGCACCCTTAAAATCTATGAAGGCAGCAAACCTCCTTTGCTTCTTGTTAACAAATATATGATACAGAGTAAAGCACTGGTCAATACAGGAGTAATTTGATCTAAGTCCCGCCTGCTCGTCACCCAATAAATTCTCATCCAGGCCTGTACATGTTCCAAAAGATGAGAACCATATAGGTTAGCAGGAATACATAAACTAATGGTTCTATAAGAGTCACCTTTCTTAAAGATTGGAACAAAAACATTTTGCTTCCAAGACTATTATTATTATTATTTTATTATTATTTTATTAGCATTTATATAGCGCCAGCGATGTACCTGTTGCTTGACAGAGAACAAGATAGACATGGTCCCTGCCCGAGAGCTCACAATCTAAAGAAGACGGGGGGAGGGGAGACAGGGAAGGGGGAACAGAGGGAGAGACAAGGGATGCAACATTCATGAGGATGCAAGAACTCAGGTACACTCTCTGGGCTTGGTTACAGTACATTGGGAGTTTACAGATAACAGGTGGGGGATAATCCTGGGTGGGGATCCAAACCAGGCACCTTGCCAGAGCTAATGGCACTAATATAACTATCCATCTGATAGTCATTTACCAGTCTTAGGGAATCCGGAGAGGTATCCGCTACTTCCAAACTATCCTTTGATTCCGACATATAGCCAGTTGTAAACTTATTCGTCTCTTAATAAATGCAAAAGGATTATTTTTCTACCCAAAGTCCAACAATCTGAACACTCTGGGTAATTTCAGACGTGACGGGTCCGGAGGCCCGCCACACTGAACCACGGACTGGGATCCGTCTCGGATCCTGGTCAGGAATCAGGCCATCCGTCCTTTAGACGTGCCGACCTGATTCTGGAGGGGGAGGGGGCGGGGCTGTGTGGCGCGACATGCAGCCGCACAGCCCCTCCCCCCCGTGCTCCAGGAGAGGGGCGGGTGCAGCGGCCAATCTGGCTGCTGCGCCTGATCCTGTCCCGTGGTCGGGGCCACGATCCGGCAGGGCTGAAGGTAACAGACGTTGCCTTCGGCCCTTTCCGGATCGGGACCAATCCAGCCACGGTTGGAGCCCAATCCCACCACAATTCTGGAACTCTGGGCAGTCAGAGGTCCAGAATCGTGGTCAATGTGATTCCCACCGGAGGTTCACTGGGGTGACCATCTGGCAAAAGTCACATCAGACGTTACGGGAATCGCAGCCACCACAGGGGATTCACTGGGTACTTTCAGACGTTACGGGCGGCCGGTTCACCACAGCGAACCACCAGGGGGGGCGAACAGCGCAACAACGGCCGGGGGTTGGAAAACGACCCAAACAGACGTGCCGGGAACGGCACCACGGCCCGGAACCGGGCCGCACCATCACGGCCCGTGGCAGCACAACAGACGTGCAGCCGAACCCCCGGCGGGCGCTAAACCCCCACAAGGCACCGGGCAGGGGCGGGACACAGACATGGCCGACTGAGGGCAAACGAAGCCACAAGGCACTCAAGGGAACGCCCACACAAGGGAAACGGGAAGGGAGGGGGGAAGAGCGAGAACAGGCTGACAGCCGGCTCACACAGCGGTCCCGCAGCAGGGCACAATGCACGGCCACACGCCCGGGCACACACACTCACACCAGGGAAAGGCCGGGAAGGGGGGAAGGGGCGCCCGGAACGCCCCACCCGGAACACCGGCAGGGAGGGGGGGGGCACCACCACGGGGCAAGGCACGGACAGCAGCAACCCCCACACCACCCCAGTCCAGTCCAGTCCAAGGAGGTGCCCCCACAGGAACAGAGGCAGTCTCGGAGGGGGGGGGGGACCCCCGGAGCAAGGCACGTTGGGGGCCCCCAAAGCACAGCGAGGCCGGCGGAGGGGCGCCAGGAGGAGGAGGAAGGGGGCCCCACAGTCAAAGGCTGGCACAGGCAGGGCAGCCGGGTCCAGCGGTGCTCCTCCGCAGCACCAGCGACGCTCAGGCAGCACCCACGGAGTCACGGGGATGGAGGGGGCCCAGGACCACGGCCAGGGGCAGCAGCAAGCAGCGAGGCGGGCGGGAGCTCACCGAGGTGGGGTCCGCAGGTCGGGAGCGGCCAGCGGGGACCAGGCCCCCCCCCCGGGCCGGGGCGGGAGCCCACACGGGGGCACCACGCCGGGGGGGGCAGGCCAGCGACGCGGGGCTCACGGGCCGCTGCCGGGGGCCCCGCTGGCCCGAGGGCCCGGGTGGCCCGCCCGGTGGACCAGGTGGGGCCAGTGCAGCATGCCCCGGCGGTACCCCTGCAAGGACATGTAGTGGGCGATCAGGTAGTAGGCCTCGAAGGGATCGGGCATGGTGAGGGCCAGCTGCACATCCACACGCGCCCACACCGCCAACAGGGATGACATCTCCACCGCGGAGGGCTCCGGCACACAGCAGGCAGCAGAAGGGGGCCACGGAAGATGCCCCAGCTCCAGAAGCCGCTGGAACGCCGCCCCACGGGTGCGCTGGTACCCACGGGCCCCGTGAACACAGGAGAAGTAGCTCACGGCCAAGGCAGGGCCACCCTCGGCCAGGCACTCCGAGTAGGCGCCCAGACCACACACCACCAGCGCTGACACGGTCTCAGAGGCGCTCCAGGGCACATGGGCGCACAGCACCTCCGGGATGCGCCCCTCGGGGAAACGAGCCAGCCCCAGGGCCTCCGCATGCAGCCGGCAATCACGGGCGCTCACCACATGGCCAAAGTAACGGAGCCCGGAGCTCAGGCTCTCGTAGGCACCTGCACGGCTCCCCGGCCCGGCCAGGAGCAGCTGCACGGCAGGGGTGTGCCACAGGTCGCACAGAGACATGGTCTCGCGGAAGGCCCAGATATGGGGGGCCCCTTGGGGGCCGGACAGCGGGAGCCCCATGGATGGGCAGCCAGCCATGGTCCAGCACAACAGGGAATGGGACACGGAGCCCGGAGGGCACACAGACTGCCCAGGGCCGGGAGAGGCTCGGCCCGGCCCCCGGGACAGGGAACACGGGCCCGCACCGCAACATTGTAGCACAACAGAGCGAGGCGTGGGGTGCGGGCCCGGCACAGCTGCAGAGAACAACAGCGAGCTCTCTGTCTGCCTAATCGCACCTTCAAGGCCATCCCGCTACAAACAGCGAGGGGAGGGGGCCCGGGGTGCTGGGGGCGGGAGCAGCCGGAATGCACCGGCACAGGGCGCGCGCAGGGCCGCGAGGCCGACCCCCGGGCGGGGCCACCAGCACCGGGCCGGCATAAGCGCTCCCAGCCCCCACCGGGGCCCCAGCACCATGGAGCGCGATAGGGCAGGTGGGAACTGGATGTTCCTCGCGCTCGCGGCTGAGTGGCACCGTGACCACACTGAGCAGCTGTGCCTCCTGACCGAGAGGGTGCACCTGGCCGTCCGCCTGCGCTATGTCCTGGCCCTGCGGGCTGGCGTGCGCCTCCGGGGCCAGCAGGCCCGCAGGAGAGTCCGTGGCCGGCTCAGGGCTCGGCGCCGGGCCTGGGGGGCGTGGCTGGCCGCCTGCCGGAGCCTCACCCGGCCCGCTGCGCTCCGAGGGGCCGCGAGGCGGTTCCGCTGGGCAACGCAGACCCTCCGCCGGGCAGCGCTGCTGGCTATGCCCATAGCGCGGAGCCTATGGGTCACGGAGCGGCCCCAGGCCTGGTGGGAGCGGGCCCAGGCCCACTGGGGGGAGGCCGAGTGGGGGTCCCACTTCCGGATGGGCAAGGCCACCCTGCTGCGCCTAGCGGAGCTCCTCACGCCCTGGCTGGAGCGGCAGCACACCTCCATGCGGGAGCCCATCCCCATGGTCCAGCGGGTGGCCATAGGGGTCTGGGCCCTCGCAACGCCCGACTCCTGCCGCTCCGTGTCCCAGCACTTCGGGGTGGGGCTCAGCACGGTCGCCTGCATCGTGCGGGATGTGTGCGAGGCTGTGGAGGGCGTGCTCCTCGACAGGACCATCCAGCTCCTGGACCAGGGCGCTGTGATGGCTGGCTTCGCGGCCGGGGGCTTCCCGAACTGCATCGGAGCCGTGGACGGCACACACATCGAGATCCTGCGCCCGGCCGCGGGGGAGGCCCTGGAGTATGTGAACCGGCACGGATACTACTCCCTGCACCTGCAGGGGGTGGTGGACCACCGGGCCCGCTTCATAGACATCTACACGGGCAACTCCGGCCGGAGTCACGACGCCAGGATCATGACCATCTCCCCCTTCTATGCCCGCATGTACCGGGGGGACTTCGCGGACATGGGCATGAGGTGGATCGAGGGTGTTCCCATGCCCCCCTGCATCCTGGGGGACCCCGCCTACCCCCTGACCCGCTGGCTGATGAAGGTCTACCCTGTCCCGAGCACCCCTGCGGAGCAGGTATACAATACCCGCCTGTGTGCGAGCCGGACCGTGGTGGAGCGTGCCTTCAGGGCCCTGAAGCAGCGCTGGAGGAGTCTAGCTGGCCGCCTGGACTTCACCGTCCCCACCTCCGCCCTGGTGATCGGTGCCTGCTGCGTTCTGCACAATGTGTGCGAGACCGAGGGGGCGGCCCTGGAGTACCCCGAGCCCCACCGGCCCCCCGGTCCTGTTCCCCTGTACGTGAACGCAGGGAACCCCCGGGAGTACCGGTATGCCAAAAGGATCCGGAACGCCCTTGCAACCCACATCGCCCGGGGGGGCCCGCTGTGAGGGCCTTCCCGCCCCTGGGGGCCCCACCCCCCGTTCCGTGCCCATGCCCCTGTACACGCGGTCCCACAGCCCTGTCCCCCCCACAAACGGGCCGGGGACAACTGTCTCTTTACAACACTTTATTGCCCACACAGTGCACACAATCACCCTGTGCCCCCTCCCCACCCCCGTCCCCGTGACCCCGTCCACCACCCGCCCTCATGTGGCCCTCCCCCTCCCCCCCCTTCCCACCATCCCCCCGCGTTTCCTGGGCCGACCCCTCGTGCGGCCGCTTGGGCCCACCGAGCTCTGGGAGCTCCCCTCCCCCCCACTGTCCGTGTCCCCTGCCGTGTCCTGGGCCGGTCCCGGCCCCGGCAGGGGGCCGGGCGGCGGATGGGCAGCTGTGCCCGGTGCCCCGGTCGCGCCCCGGGGGGGCTGGACCCTCCGGAGGCCCGGGGGCACTGGGAGGCGCATGCGAGGGCCCTGGGGCCGGGGGGGCGCCAGGGGCGGCAGGGCTGGGCCCGGGGGCGCCGAGGGGCCCGGCATGGGGACCTGGGCGGGCAGGGCGCCCGGAGGTGCGCCGGCCATCACGTAGGCACACATGGTGCCCGCATGCAGGAGCAGGGAGGTCCCAATGTCGTGGGACCTGTCCATCTTTGCGCTGTGCTCCCGCACCATGCCCTGTATGTCCTGCCGGAGGCCCCTGAGCAGCCCCTGCTGCCGCTGGTGCTCCCGGCGCTCCCGCCTCCGCTCCAGGCGCACCTCCGCCTCCAGCCGGCGGTCTGTCTCCAGGGCCTTCTCCATGGACCGCTCTATGGCCGCCTCCATGCGGTCCACGGAGGCGATCATGCGCTCCCCCTGTTCCTCCGCCCTGCGGACGATGTCCTCCGCTTGCTCCTCCCTGCGCCTGCGGACCCGCGCCCGGTACTCCCGCATCCGCTGGGCTGGGGCCGCGGCCGGCGGAGGCGCCGCGCGCGGGGGCTGCCCTGTGGAAATGGGCGGGTGGGTCAGTGCAGGGCCCTGTCCCCTAGCGGGGTCGGGTCCCGGGGCCCCCTGCCCCCCCTCCCCCACTGAGGCCAGAGGCCCCCCTGGGCTGGCGCCCGGGGGGCCCTCCCGCAATCCCAGCCCTCCCGCCTTACCTGGGTCCGGCACCTGCTCTCCTGTGCCCTCCGCGGGGGCCTGCACCGTCTCGCTGGCCCGGTCCTGGGGCTCCCCATGTCCTGCGGGCGGGAGAGGGGGGAGCGGGTGAAGGGGGCTGGTTGTGGCCCCTGCAGCAGGGCCCCCACCCCCGCCCCTGCCACCGGCCCCCTGGTCGTGCCCCCCCCTGCCCTGGGGGCCCGCTTACCCTCTATGTCCGTCTCCGAGCCTTCGGAGGCCGGCGCCTCACCCTGGGAGTGCTCCCCCTGGGACCACTGGCTGAGGGTGGTGAAGGTGCCGACCTCCGACTCCGCCTGGCCGGCCCGGCGTTGGGATGTCTCCGGGCTGCTGCTGGGGGGGGGCCTTGGGGCTTCTGCGGGTCCCGGGTGGTCCTCCTGGGGGTGGGGGTCCCCTGAGCTCGTGTCTACCGGGCGGGCGGCGAGGGGAGGGGGTACCTCGGCCCGCTCCCTGCCCTGGACCACAGCGCTGCCCACCAGGCGTGGGGCAACGATGGAGCCCTTCATGTGAAGGATGCGGTCCAGGGCATCGTAGTAGGGGGCGGTGCGGGCCCCGTGGCCGGAGCGGCTGTTATTGTCCTTGAGGGCCTTGTACCCCCTCTTGAGCTCCTTGGCCTTTGAGCGACACTGGTTGACAGTGCGCTCGTGCCCCGCCGCCTCCATGTCGCGCACGATGTCCCGGTAGACATGCTCGTTGCGCTGGTTTATTGCGAGCTCCACCTGGTACTCGAGGGTCCCCCAGATCCGTATGAAGTCCCGGGTCTCCTGGAGGCCCCACTGTCCCCCTCTGTGATAGGCCTTCCTCCGGCTGGGCCCCTGCTGTTCCTCCTCCCGGTGCAGCTCCTGCTGCACCTGCCTGTGCTCCTCCTCCACCTCCTCCTGGGGGTGCGCCTCCAGGGGCCGGGGGCCGGGCTCCTCCTGGGGCTCGTCCGCCCGGGCCGACTTTCGTGTCTGGGGGGGGGAAGGGGGGTGGTTGGTTGCTGGGTGAGGGTGTGGGCCCTCTCGGGGGCCCCCTGCCCCCCTGCCCTCCGCCCGGGGTCCCCCTGCCCCCCTGCCTTCCGCCCGGGGTCCCCCCGGCCCCCTCCACAGGGGGTTCCCCTGTGCCCCCTGTTCCCCTCCCAGTGGGTGCCCTTACCCGTTTCCTGGGTGCCTCCTGTGGGCCTGTTCCGGCCGCTGTCCCCGGGGCGGCGCGACCCGGCTGCAGCTGTGGTTGGTGTTCCCGGGGCGCCTCCCTGGTCGGGTGCTCCCGTGTGCCCCCTTCCTGCACCTGTGCCCCCTCCGCCTGCATCGCTGGGCCTGGCTGCACGTCCTCCGCCTCCTGTGCCGCCGCTGTCGCTGTTCGTGCCTCCGGTCTCTTCCGCTTCCCTCCTCGCTCCATCCCGCCACGCTTGCTTGCTGCTGCTCTCGCTTTAAATCTCCCTCCGGTGTTTGTGTTGGTGCTGGTTGCCTGGCAGCGACGCTGCGTGCCTCGTCCCCGGCCGGGGCTCCATTTTTTTGGTTCCGCTGGGGGATTGGCGTCCAGACGTTACTTTTGCTTGGTTCCCTGTGGGGGTTGGTTTGACCACGCTTCCCGAGACCTTCCCCCGGCTAGCCCGGGAAGCGTGGTTGAACCTGACCCCATGTGGGTATTGAGCGTGATGAACATCTGGCGCACGCCGTTCAGACGTTCCGGGCCCTTTGGCCCCGCGGGGGGGTTGAGCGTGGTTCAGTGTGGTTCAGCGTGATCTCGTAACGTCTGAAATCACCCACTGTGGTTGACCGTGATCTCGTAACGTCTGAAATTACCCTCTCTTGGGTATTATTGGCCAATAATTTCAGTCACAGAATTCTAGCAGTAGATGTTTGCTGTGCACCTTGATGGTGCTATTCTTTTCAATGATAACTTGTTCAACTTGCCTGATAAGGTGTGCCTGTCAATTTGTCACGTTTATTGGGGAATGGGATCTCTTACCTAATAAGAGCCCATGTAGTCTACACTTAGACTGAGCAACACAAGACACTTCTGTTCTAGAAGTTGATTATGCTGCTTCACTACCCTGGAAGCTGAAATAGGAGCTGGAATTCAACTCAGGTTTCCTGTGTAGTAGGATACAAAATCAAGTCACTGGAAATGCTTCTATGTGTTTGCATTTTAAAACTGGAGAGCATATTTGTCCACTGCTTCTAGTTGAGATTCACTTGTTTTCTTGTACGTGTTTTGACCAAACTTACCTTCTCTAGCAACTTGAAGATAGATCAGGCCTTGGGGAATGTTGTTGCATCTCATAGCTAGCAAGAGTTCCACATTTAATATAAAATGTGAGGGTATTGGTTTATCCTAATTTTATGACCACAGAATATCATCTCCAACCACAAGGTTTTATTTCACCTATTAACCACCCATCCCATTACAGTGGAGAGGTAAGCAGGGAGATCCTGGAGACACAGATATACAAGGCTTTATGTTTTTGAAATAAGATTAGTTGTCTTGAGGCAACAAGACTCCTGTACTTGTGCTGGAAGGAGCAGGCTGTACACGAAGGAAGCAGAAAATATATTATTATTTTTATTATTTTATCAAATTTATATCCCGCCCCTCCTGAAAACAGCTTGCCACCAAATATAAATGGTGGCAAGAGGTTTCAAGAGCTCTGGACGTATTCGGACTCTCACCAGAATTCTGTGCCGATATAAATGCCTCACAGTTGGATAAAGTGCTAAAAGAGAGAATACGGGATATGACTGCACAGGAGGAGATTGCGAAACTGGTTCACATAAAAATAGCTCCCTGGTATCGTAGAATGAAAATGGTTTTCCAGTTTGACCATATCTGTCTCTTCTAACTGATTATAAATGACGTAGAATGATGACACTGGTTCAGACCCAGTTGTTTGATTCAGCGGTAAAGCAGGGTCACATAGAAAAAGCTGTGATGGAGGATAGGTACTGTCTGCTCAGATCAAATGGAGACCTTCGAGCACGTGATATGACAGTCCAGTGTATGTAGATTTAAGATTGGCGTGGCTTCTCCTGCTTTTCCCCGAGGGAAATCTACCGCCCATACCGCAAGGCATTTCCGAGATGCTGACTTTTGACAGGGCAGACAACCTTAAGGCTGTGACCTTATATTTTCTTTTGGCCCAGCGCCGGAGAATTGCTTTAAAGCAGCTTTCCAGCTCTGGATCTGAATAAACAGAATTTAGTAAACGGCTGAGAAAGAATGGGGAATTACGATGTTGACTATTTAGGACAGGTTTTTTTGGCTAGGCCATGAGTTCTAACGGCTGAACAATTTTTGAAACTTAATATATGAAAATTTAGATTATGGTTTTGAGTATATTTTAATGTATAAACTTTTATATATTCTGTTTTATTTTATTTTACAAATGTATAAATTTGTAATATTCCTTAAATGCATTTTATGTGGTGTTTTCGTACATTGGCCATGGCGAAAGCCCGAGCCCAATAAACTAAACTGAAACTGTATATCTGTGTTTCACAAATTAGAGGCCAGGTCTGAGCTCTGCCTGCAAGGCAGCAAACTATCAACTCCATCTGACCAGAAATATTTGCTTCTTTTTCAGGTCAAAGAATTCTTGAGCAGTGTGTAATCCTGTCAAAGAACAGGCAGAATCAAAGTATTCCTGACATCTTTGCGATCCGGTTGGCACCCTAGAGTCTGGTTTTGAATAAGGCCTTTGGAGAGGACAAGGCTCAACTTTTGTTGGTTTAATTAATGACTTGAATAACAGACTTTGAAATATTTATCTTAACAAAATGTGTATATAGATGAAATATCAGAAAATAGTGGGCTTGTGCAGTGGGCTTAAAGCAGCGTTTGCAAGTTCCTATGAACTATTGTACTCTTTCTCGTTGCAATATGCATCTAATTTCAGTGAAGCCATTGGTTTCTTGGGAACTGGTTTTCTAAAGCTTTTGGGTGGAATCTGAGTTTGCAAGTCAAAGTTTAAGTTCTGTGGCCGACTTTTCTCATCAGAAGGTGGGGAATTATTTTCAATGGGGAGGCAGCTGATTGACATTTCTTGATGTGTTCGTACATCACCATGCAAAGTTCCCCTCCTTTATTTTTTGGGACAATTACAGTGTATTGTGGGGGCTTGGCCAGAATTAAGTTCCAAAACCAAACACTTAAAGAAAATTTTTCTTCAGGAAATTTATTCTCTGCATCATTTTTGCCTAGTTTTGTTTAGCAAGGCATGTAAGAGATTCCCTTTGTAAGCACTTGCTTTTATGTTTATACTAAGTACTAAGATCTGTCTAAATTATTCTTTATATTTGTCCATTGATGTCTTCAAGGAATTGGTTGGTCTGTAGCCATTAAGTCCACTTTTTCATCTTGATGCTAGTGTCCGTTACTGAATGCTGCAAAAGCTTATTGAGCTGATCTTGAAGATCTTGCCCTCCTTAGGTTTTAGTTGATGTAGGTTAATGTGATTTTTCATAGACTTTTAGATATTGTGATGGTGAGGGAAAGAGGAGTATGCTATTTTTACTAGAAATCTCCTACTTTTCTTGTAGTTTCTCCTTTTAGCTCTGCAGCTAGACCCTTTGTGCAGCATGAAGGGGAAGTTTAGGGTAACCACTGTTAGAATGCACTGACTTTTGTGGTAGAGATTGTTCAGATCTGCACACCATAAACCATATAGTAACCACATCTTTAAACGTGTACTGTATTTTATTTGCTCTTCTGTTTTGTCTTAAATGCTTTTTCTAGATACAGATGGTTTTGAATGCAATTGTTTCATTGTCCAAAGGTTTTATTAGAGTGTCGTCATATTGCCTGTTAGTTTGAGATAGGCTCTTATGCTTGTGTGAAAAGAATCATGTTGAAAAGTCTCGGCATTTGCCTTGAAATAAAAATGGAAACAACCTTTTTTCATCTACTGATATTATTTCCTTTCAGTGAGAAGTAACTAAGACTGCCACGTCTTGTGGCTTCATGCCGAGACCTCCATTTTGGACTATGGAAGCCTTGGGGTGCAAAACAGAAGAGGTGGCGACACTAAAAGTGACATGGGATGGGAGTGCAGAGCATTTGAAATTGTTTGATCTCAAACAATGGCTATATGCCGGGTGCTCTTTTGAGATTGTACATTCATGAATATTTTTGAAGCATTTTAATTATCAAGCACACATTTCCCACAGCTGGTGCAAAGATGATTACATTATGGAGTTTGTATAGCTGATTAAGAGAGGCAACTATGAAGAAAAAGAATTGCAGATGGAAAGATGCCGTAATGCCTTTATTCCAGGATCTCCGTTAATTTCAAGCCGGAGTCCGAGATCAATGAAGGTTCAATTCAGATTTAATTAAACCCACAAGAGAAATGTTCAAGCCCTGCTTGTAAAATCTATCCCGGGAACCAGCAACCTGTTTTTACCAAGTTATGTTACAGATGTCTCTGGGTTTTTCACTGCCGCAGTAAGAGTTTTTAGAGGGAGCATGAGGAAAAGCTCAATAGCGATGTTATCACTCTGTTGTATCAATGAGCATGCTTCAAATGCATCACAGATAAAAATCTGAATTTGGGGGGAGACTGCGCCACCAGCTCCAGAATGAGCCCTGAAATGATCTCTGAAAGGCAAGACCAATTTTAAGAGATCACAATCTCTGCTGCTTGTAGGAACAGCTTTGAATTACCGTGAACCTACCAAATGTTTTAAATCCTAAGTATTAGATGGACCGACAGCAGGGGGGAGGGGAGGGTGTGCTAAAGTGATTTATGTATAGAACAGGTGCAGCTCCTATAGCAGCAATCTGTCTGTACGACTTCTGACCTAGAGAGGCTGCTCCTAGCAATGAGAGGGGTTGCTTTAGTCTCTCCATTCTTTGCTCTCAGCTGAGCGCAAATGTACAGCCACTGGATTTTATGTTAGGATTAATTAAAATTGCACATGCGGAACTGCAGTCTTTGTGTCCTTCGTCTGAATGTAAACTTCAGGAGAGCAATCCTGCTCTCCTAGAGCTTGCACAGCACTTCAGCAATAGGATGGTTAAATAATAGAATGAATATCCCTTTTGGAAAAGCAACATGGTAACACGTTTTTATTAGACCTCATGTTCATAATAATATTTATACAGCGTCTGACCACCAGGTGGCACTCAGAGTACTTAACAACATAAAAACATAAAATTCAGTTAAAACAAGTCTGCATAAAACAGTTTTAAAAGGTATGGCAATGAGGAAGGAAGAAGTCATTAAGAAGAACAAACAGTGGATCCTAAAAGCATTTGGAGAAGAAATAAGTCTTCGGGTGCTTTTTAGAGGTGAGGAGGGAGGGACTAAAACTTGGACACACCAGCAGAGCCTGAAACTCTTTGTTTCGGTGGAGATTTGGCTTTCCCTAGCGAGTAGTGGGTTTAGTTATGTCATTAGCTACTCGTTTCAGAAGTTTTCATGCTACTAACCAATACACAAAATTATCTAGACAAAAAACCTTCTGTTTAAGAAGCTTATTAAGGCGGCATTACAAATTATACTCAAACGTTAACATGACAGTAAATTGTATGTTAAGGCAACTTTATTAAATATCAGACCAAGCTACATTTTTCTTATTCATTAATAAAAAAAGTATGACTTCACTGAAATTAAGCTGCATATGTGTGGTATGGTGACTGAACAACACTTATACGTGATGAGGAATGTATACAGTTTAATTTCAGTGAAGTCATAATTTTATTAATGAATAAGAAAAGAAAAATGTATAGATTGGTCTGATATTTAATAAAGTTGCCTTAACATAAATATGTGTTAACGTGTGTGTGTGTATTGATTATATTGGGGGCGGGGATATATATATATATATATATATATATATATATCCCCACCCCCAATATAATCAATTCACACTGCCCCCCACCCATAACCACATTTGCGCCCCCGGGGCAGCGTGAATTAATGGGGGGCAAAAATGAACTGGTTATGAGGTGGGGGGTTAAACATAGTATTCCTGTTAGCAATAACTTCATTAAGAATAGTTAGTGAAATAGCAGCCATAATAATCTCAGAACCATATTTGCAGATTTATTTTCCAAGATAGAATAGATGTTGCTTTACATCCTAAATTCCTACAGAAGATAGTATAAGTAAGACAGTTGTGAGAATGTGGCCCTTTTTACACGGGCCTCGCCCACCCATGAACACGCAGATTTCTGCGTGTTCATGGGTGGAGGAGCCCTGTGTCAATGACATGGTGCATGTGCCCGCAGTGAGTCGAGGTGCCCACTCACCCCCATCTTGTCCCCACGACGGAGAAACCGGGGGAAATGGCCTTTGCTCCATGGGTGCGGATGAGTGGGGGTGCGTGGGGATGCGGGTGTGGCCGTGTGCATGCCCCGCCCATGCACCGACGTGCTCACGGACTCTCTACCTGGTGGATCCATGTAAAAACAGCCGGCGAGGAGCCACTCGAAGAACAGAAGGTTGTTGCCTTACAAACAAGGTTCTTTCAGATGACTCCAAACATTCTCACAACACCCACCCTTTCAGCCCCGCATGGAATTTTCTTCCTTTCCTAGAAAGGATTGGAAGAAACTGTCATTCTGAGGGGGAGAGTGCTTTTTATACTAGAGGAGCTTGAGACCATCACGTGGTCGATTATTTGAATAGGGTGAGCATGCACAACCCAGTTGTGAGAATGTTAGGAGCCATCTTGAAGAACCTTCTTTACAAGGCAACAACCTTCTGATCACTCGCATGGGGAGGAGTTGTTTGTTTACAAACAGCTTTATGTCCTGCTGTGACTGCAGCACTACTAGCAGGCAGAGGCAGGTGAGGGATAGGGACCCCCCACCTTCAGCCCCCACCCCGCCCTTGGACTCCCCTTCATTGTTTGTAAGACACAGAACACGCGTTGCTGGAGGAAAGCTAGAATGGTCGCCAACCTGAAGTTTTTGCTCTACTGACTCCCATTGAACAGCATAGGCGCTGTTCAGTGAGAGTTTGCTACCGCATTAACTATCGGGCCACAACTGTGGCCCTATAATTCATGAGTGTATTTGTTTAAAATGCTATAACACTTTCTTGAAAACATGTTTCGTATATGTTCCAGTTTTGTGAAGCCATATACAACTGAAATTTCAGGTGTTGCTGAGAGTAGACTTGCACGGTTTAAAGTCTGCAGAGAGTGACGCACTTCTTTTCTCTTAGCAAGTTGGGGGGGTCACCACTTGGAAGAGCCATCTTTTTATTGGGTTTGTATTTATTGAGGTTTTGCAGTTGATGGCAAATCTACAATACCTGAACCTTAATCTGATATATGTGCAGGTTATGAAACTGGGAATACTCCCCCAAATTCTTATTTATTCTCACTTATTGCTACCTAGGGAACTTGAATGGCTAGTAATAGATTTACCTCCCCTTACCTGTGGTTTCTTTAACTGCATTTTTAATTATTATGGGTTTTAACTTTTCTTAAACTCTACCATCCTATCTACAATCTATGCAGATAAGGCAGAAAGCGCTTCTGGAGAATATATTTTAAGTTTCTATTTGTTTAAATTCCATACAATACAACCCTTCCTCTGTTTATACATTTGTTTGAGTAGGTTTCATAATTAGTCCATAAAATATGATTAGTTGAGATCTTTTTTTTTAAAGAAAGAAATCTGTTTTAATAAAACAAAGTGGACGCAAAGAGGAAAAACAAGACCTAACGTAGACTAGGAAAAGGTGTGTGTAGTAAAATCTCAATGAAATCCTTTAGTAGCACTATTGCCTAATAGTTTAAAGCACGGTTGAGCATCTGGACTGCTGCTACTGCTGCTTAACACCACTCCTAAATCAATGTGTGACCTTGAGGACATCACTCATAAGCACATAAGAAGTGCCCTCGATGGTCCATCCAGCCCAGCATCCTGTTTCCGACAGTGGCCAGTCTTGGTTGCCTCAGGGGGGAGTATGCAGCAGGCAGAGATGCCTGGTAACTGTCGATAGTGGGAAGGGGGCTAGGCGGGGGGTTGTATAGGGCTCCTGAAAATCTGAGGTGGCACATGCTCACCTTTGCGCCACTCCCTACCCCCGTGAGTTGCCTGTGACAGCAGATTACAATGGAGTTAATCCATTTCCTGCCATCCTCCCCAGTTTCTAGAGGTTGCCTTTATGGACCTGGATTTCAAAAATTCGTTCAGTCCCTTTTTGAAGCCTGCTATGTTATTGGCCTGTACAACGTTCTCTGGCAACGTGTTCCACAATTTTATTATGAAAAGGTACTTCCTTTTATTTGTTTGAAACCTGCTGCCTTTTAACTTCATGAAGTGACCCCTAGTTCTATTGTTTTTAGAAAGGGTAAATAGCAACTCCCTATTCACCTGTTCCCCACCTTTCATGAGCTTGTAAACGTCTATCATATCCCTTCGGTTGTCCCTTCTCCAAGCTGAAAGAGCCCTAACCTGTCCACCCTTCCTTCATATGGAAGCCTCACTCTGCCTCAATAACCGGTTGTCACTGATTTCATGATTTTTGTGAAATCTACTCAATGCCTTATAGAATCAGAGGTGGAAGGGACTTTGTGGGTCATCTAGTCCAATCCCTTGCTTGGATGTAGGATGACTACTGTATATAATATATAGTTCCCCATTGTGCAGCATTCAAACCCCATAGGTAAAGGCAGATTTCATCAGAATCCTGATCCTGTAAGTCTGGGCATTTTGGAAACCATCCACCATTACGTTCTGCTAGTGGGAGACATTGGGTGAAAACAGACATGACGCTAACCACCCTTTAACCATCCTTGGTGGTTATTTATGCATGTTGGAGGGCTGTATTGGTGCCCCATGCAGCCCTGAAACATGCATAAATAACTACCAAGGTGGTTAGCGTCATGTCTGTTTTCACCCATTGTGGTCATCTTAAAATTTCTAACATCTGGCTCTGCGGTGTCTCTGGACTTTGAAGTTTAAGTGTGAAGTAAGCCATTGTTACCATTAAAAATATAGTCCTTTAATAGTGCTCTTTTCCTGCCCATTGAGGAGCAATTATCTCGTGCACTAGTTCGCAGATCCAAAGTGCTGCAATTGCTAAGTAATTTCCTAGGTCAAAAATGGCAATGTTTTTGGATTATTTTTCAATGCAATATTTTGATGCCTGTAGAGACATGGCAATGGTCCCAAAGTCATGGGCTGGGAGAGATTACTCATTTTGTTTTAAATCGGATTAAAATCCATCGCCGAAATCCCATTTTGCATCCAGGTTCGCTCGCGAGAGAGCGTTTCCCTCTGAACAGTCACTGTCCCGTAGAACCAATGCTAATTCAGAATTCCCGTTGCGCTGGGGGCATCGCGGTCGCTGGCGAGAATTGTCTTCCAGAGCCTGTGCCCGATGAGAACAGGGAAGTTTAAAAGTGCAGCTATGTGCAGAATTTGCCGTGAGAGGTCTTTGCGTGCTCAGTCTTTACTTGCTGAGCTGGCTGGGAGCAGAGTATTAGCGTTTCAGCAGTGAATGGCTTTGATCAAGGTAGGGAGGAGAGAGGGGTCACTTTCTCACAGAGCCAGAGCATTATCAGATTAATGACTACTTTACTGAATGAGGTTGATTTTTGTTTTATGAACCAAAAAGGAGAGAGAAAAGCTAGCCCTATTGGATTAAACAGAAGGCTGATCCAGCAAGAACTGTTTTGACACCAGAAGGTCTCCTGTGCCGCTCCCAGCTGCTTCTGCTCTGTGGATGGATATTAATGCATGGATCATACTAATCCTGGTGTGTCTGAGCGATAACGATCTTCCCCTGCTGAACTGTCAGTCCCTGAATGCAGGCAGCAAGCAGGACTAATGCTGGCGGGGCGATGGGAAAAATGAAGCAATTAGGAACTGAGTGGGTCAAATGCAAAGCCTGGGTGGAAGTCCAGGCCGGTCTCCGTAGCGGTGACGGTCAGCATAAGTGGTGGTGAAAATGGTGTAACGTACTCTGGGTTGGCATTCAGTGGGGGTGTAAATGTGAGGGTGACCTGCACCACAAGGGGCTATGAGGAGTGTCTCAGGAAAGTTGCCAACAGAACGGTGTAAATTACAGCCGGTCATGGCCTCCTCCTTTCATACACTCTCCCGTGGGTAGCTTTTTCCTGTTGTTTTGCCATGAGGGTAAGTTACACTCGTTGCTAAGTGCACACACTGAATGACGGGTCGGCGTTTGAAGCTCTCCCTCCCTCCTGCCCATCTTTTCTTGGCCAGTGTACAATCCAGCATGGTATTTTGTGCCTGTTTGCTCCTCTATTGAACATGGCCTGGTATGAAAAAGTCATTAGAGGGATTATACTGAGAAGAGTTAGGGTGTGTTCAGATGTCGCGGCGGCCCTCCCCGGCAGCACTTTGGGGTTAATGTGTGGTGGTGGTCCCTTGGACATCTGAATGGATCCATGGCGCCGTAGTGGAGATTTTCCACCATGGATCACCTCAGGGTTACCTGCTTAGTAGGTCCGGTTAGATGTCATGAAATACCAAGGTAATCAATAACTCCTCCACCCTGTGCAAATGGAAGCCTGGGACGGATGGGTAGCACCACGGTTGGCCAATCCTGTCTGGGTGTTCATGGGGTGGGGTCAACCCCCTGCCTCTATCTGCTATGGGGTAGGATCCAGGATTGCTCATCCGAACAATCACCCCCATCTGGGTGCTTTTATCTGTCCTGATGACTCTCCATGTGCCCCAGTGGCAGCACCTTGGGATTACCATGCGCTGGCATCTTTTGTGATGTCTGAATGGATCTACTGCATGGTAACCCTGAGCACCCAGGGGCAGCCTTACCACAGGGCAACCCAGGGTGTCTGCCCTGGGCCTCTCTCTTTTGTCTACTTCCCTCCCAATTCCACCAAGCAGGGCCACAAACACAACCACCTCTAGGATCCCACAGAGATTGCTCCCAAGGATGTGGGGCCATGAGGAAGGGGGTGGGCTCACCAGGGGCCCTGCATTTTATTTTTGCCCTTGGTTCGGTAAATTCTAAGGCCAGTCCTGGCAGGTGCTATCTTCCACGGTTGTGGAGGACTTGGCACCCTGGGGCGAGCCAGCCACCACCCTCGGCACAGCGGCAAACTCCTTGTACTATGCAGTGCGGCCCCCTCATCTCTTCCGCGCTGGAGAGTGTGTTGAGTCCCATGAGCGGGTCCCGATCTGCCGCTGCTTTACTGTGTTGGGTTGGAGCTCTCTCTGGCCGCTTTCTCACGTTACCAGGGGGGCGGCAATCGCAGCTCTATTCTCACGGGAGTTAGTGAGCGTAGCAATGCATTCCATTTAATTTAATTTATTTTATTTATTTATTTCACAGAATTTATATCCCGCTCTCCCCGCCTGAGCAACTCAGAGCGGCTAACAACATTACAAAATAGAAAAACAATTCTAGTATCCATCACAAAAACACAGACATATACAGCACCCCCCTCCCCCACCCCATCCTACCCCTCTCCCTCACCAAATGCCTGATGGAACAGGCAGGTTTTGCAGTTCTTACAGAAGGCCGGAAGGTCAGGGGCCAGACGGCGTGGCGCAGCAAGCGAGAACGCCCTGCTTTGTGTGGCCCCCAGGGGACCTCCAACAGTGCGCCCACAGCCAGCTGTAGGGGCCGAACCAGGACCCGGGGGGTGAGGCGGTCTCACAGATAAACAGGGCCCAGACCGTATAGGGCTTTATAGGTTAAAACCAACACTTTGAAATGGGCCTGGAAGACTATTGGCAGCCAGTGCAGAGACTGGAACACCGGTGTAATGTGGTCACGGCGGCCCAGCCCCACCAGGAGCTGGGCTGCCGCATTCTGCACTAGCTGCAGCTTCCAAGCCGTCGCCATAGGTAGCCCCACGTAGAGCACGTTGCAGTAGTCCAGTCGAGAGGTAATAAAAGCATGGATGATCGTGGCCAGGTCCGGAACCGAAACCAGCAGCCGAAGCCACCGCACCAGATGTAATTGGTGGAAGGCACTTCTCGCCACAGCCTCCACCTGGAGATCCAGGCAGAGCTGCGCATCGAGGAGCACCCCCAGGTTCCGCACCTGGGACGTCAGCGGAGGGCAGACTCCATCAATCGATGAAGCTGTCAGCTCCACTGACCTACCCACAAGCATCACCTCCATCTTATCAGGATTCAGTCGCAGTCAATTAACCCTCATCCATCCCCCCACAGCTGCCAAACACTGGGTAAGCACCGAGACAGCTGGGCCTGGGTCAGTTGAAAAAGAGAGATACAGTTGGGTGTCATCCGCATACTGATGACACCTCACCCCAAACTGTCTGATCACCTCACTGAGCAGCTGCATATACACGTTGAACAGGAGAGGGAACAAACCCGAACTCTGCGGGACCCCACACGGGAGGCCTCAGTGAGACGAAAAATGATCACCGAGTACCACCCGCTGAGTTCTTCCGGTCAGGAATGAGCGGAACCATTCAAGAACGATCCCACCCACCCCAGCACGGTCCCGCAGGCGCAACACCAACATCTCATGGTCAACAGTATCAAATGCTGCCGAAAGATCTGAAAGGACCAGCAAGGTCCATCGACCCTGGTCCTTCCCAGCGGAGATCATCTACCAAGGCCACAAGTGCTGTCTCAGCGCCATGCCCTGGATGGAAGCCAGACTGCGAAGGATCAAGATAACCAACGCGGTCAAGATGCCCCTTGAGCTGCTGAGCCACTACCCGTTCAATAACCTTCCCTAAAAAGGGACGGTTAGAGACAGGCCGATAGCTGGCAAGGGAATCAGCGTCACTTGTGATTGCAAGAGCTACATCGGGGAACTGTCATGCGCGAGTATCCTTGCAGGAGAAAAGTGGACGAGCGCATCCCTACATGCACTAATTCCCATGACAATAGAGCGGTGATTGCCCTCACCAAAATACCCCCTGCACACACAGGGAACATGAGAAAACAGCCGGTCTCCACTCCCCTGTCTGTGAAATGGGTTGACTAACTCGGGGCAACCACAGTCAGAGGAATGTTGTGAGTGTTAATTGACAACTAGCTATTCAGTTTTTTTTAGCAGATAAAGCACTGCACAGCTGTAGATTAGCAGCAATACTAAGCAACGGAAAGAGCTGGTGTTTTTAGAAAAGTCTTACAAGCAAAGAAGGAAGGGCTAAGATAGAGATGTTAACAGAAGGAAATTCCACTAGCTATAGCCATGTTATAATGTGTAAACTCAAGACACTACTTCAGTTTAATTACATTGGGCATTTTTACACACAGCTTAAAGTTCCGGATTTTTCAATCTTCTGGGTTTACAAGTCCACAAGTAAGTTCCGGATGCATTTTTCACACACACACACTGCCCTGAGGCAGCCTAAAGTAGCCGCAGCTGTAGATGTGACAGGCTGCCATGGAAACCAAGTGACCACAGCTGCCTGGAGCAAAGCGTTTTACCAAGAGAACTTTTTACACACAAAAGTTCTGGGAGAAGTTCTGTGCAGAAGTTCAGAGAGCCAGATGTTTAAGATCTGGGTGAGTCATTTAGACACACAGAAAGTTCAGGATGTAACAGCAAACATGTAGGAGAAATGTGTGTGTAAAAACACCCATTGAAGTAACGACTCCTCTTTGGTGTGTTCAGACTAACAGCATAATCCAAAGTAACTACTTTGATTTAATTAAATAGAAGTAGCTACTTCCCTTCGGTAGCATTCAGGCCGTCACTGTAAACTAAAGAAGGACTGTGTCAATTTCTCTCCTAGCTGAGATCTAATGGGCACTGCTCTCACACTAAGTGTTCACACAAACAGTTACTTCCAAATACAAACCAACAAAGGGGAATATGTACACCCTGTTTGGCAATGGAAAAAGCTGGCTGGGGAAGCTGTAGTCTCTCCGTTGCTGGAGGTTTTCAAAAAGAGACTGGACAGCCCTCTGTCAGGGATGTTGGTGGTGTAGTCATCCAAGCAGGGAGTTGGACTAGATGACCCTCGACGTCCCTTTGATGATTGTTGATTCTACTGCCGATTTTTCTAGAGTACATACTTCTCTTCCTACTCCTGAATAACTTTGGTTTTATTATTATTATTTATTATTATTATTATTATTATTAAAATATATATGCCGCCCCCTCCTGCTGTAAGTATCTTGGGGCGGCTAACATTTTAAAATACATAACTAAAATACAATTAAAACAACATAAAATCCCCAGATTAAAAGAACCCATACTCAAACCCTCCCTGACCCGCCCCACCCACCCCATCTCCCTCGGTGAAGGCCCGGCGGAACAGCCAGGTCTTACATTGTCTGCGGAAAGAGGGGAGGTCAGTGGTCAAGTGGACCTCCAACGGGAGGGAGTTCCACAGCTGCAGCACAGCCACAGAAATGCCCTCCTCATGATCAACACTCGAGGAGGGTGCCCCTGGCTGACTGCAGGGGCCAATCCTGAATCCAGAGGGTGAGGTAGGTGGAGCCCAATCCATTTAGGGCTTTAAAGGTCAACACCAACACCTTGAATTAGCCGCGAAAGACTATCGGCAGCCAGTGCAGAGAGGGAAGCACCGGTGCAATGTGCTCGCGTCGGCCCGTCCCCGTTAGGAGACGAGCCGCGGCGTTCTGCACCAGCTGCAGCCTCCGAACCAGCACCAAGGGTAGCCCCACGTAGAGTGCGTGACAGCAGTCCAGTCTCGAGGTAATAAAAGCATGGGCGATTGTGGCCAGATCCGAGTCAGAGGCATACGGGCTGAACCGACGTACCAGATGTAACTGGCGGAATGCCCCCTTCGCCACAGCCACCACCTGGACATCCAGGTGGATCTGCGGATCCAGGAGCACCCCCAGACTCTGGACCTGAGATACCAGGGGAGGACGGACCACATCAACAATGGGGCCATCACTCCCCCGGCTTTCCCCACAACCATCACCTCTGTCTTGTCAGGATTTAACTTCAGGCAGCTCGCCCTCATCCAATCCCCCAGAGCTGACTGACACTGGGTAAGCACCGAGACTGCCGGACGTGGGTCAGATGAAAATGAGAGAGGTAGCTGGGTGTCATCAGCATATTGATGACTCCTTACACCAAACTCCCTGACAACCTCCCCCAAAGGCTGCATATACACATTGAACAAGAGAGGGGATAAGGTGGAACCCTGCGGGACCCCACACGTGAGGCCCTGGGGAGAAGATGAATAATCCCCCAGCACTACACGTTGGGTTCTGCTAGCCAGGAAAGAGCGGAACCATTCAAGAACAGTCCCACCATTCCCTGCCCGGTCCCGCAGCCGAGTCACCAACAACTCATGATCAGCTGTCTCAAATGCAGCCAAGAGATCTAACAGAATCAACAGGGTCGAACGACCGTGGTTCAACTCTCGGGAGAGGTTGTCGGCCAAGGCCACAAACGCAGTCTACGTGTCATAGCCCGGACGAAAGCCAGACTGTGAGGGATCAAGAAAATGTTAGTGCTCTGTTTGTGTGAACACCAGGAGTCAAAACAGAAGTAAGGCCCCATGACCTCCAATTCACTGGAACAGGGCCCATAGCTCCCCGCAGTGAAACAAGATCTGCCTATCGTCAATCATTTCTATAGCACTGTTAGTGTTCAAAGTGCTTTACGGTTCTTATCTTGCTCACCTTTACAACAACCCTGCAAGGTAGGGGATTATTATTCCCATTTTACAGCTGGGGAGCTGAGTCTGAGAGGAAGTGACTTGCCCAAGGCCATTCAGGGAGTTCACAGCTAAGATGGGATTTGAGCTCTGGTCTCCCAGGTCCAAATCCAACAACTTATCCACTAGGCTATGCTGGCTCGAGAGTAAGAGAAGATGCTGACCAGAAATGAAGAGCATCTGGTGACTCAGCTCCCCATGCTGGGGCTGCAGTCTGGCGGAACAATGGTGCCTTTCTTGCCCTGAGCAGGAGGGCAAAGCTCAGAGAAAGGTCTGTCAGCCGAAAGCTCCCCTGAAAAATGTCTGGGGTTGTCAGAATCAAGTTGCCTGATTGTCATTTCGGGCTTCTGCTTGGGGTTTAATTCAATCTGTCTAGCAATGGCCATCAGTCTGGAGCTGTAATGGAAGCGGAGGAGAAATTTGGAGGTGCTATTAAGATCAATTCAAGCTTTGAAAGAGCATGGCAGAAACAAAGATAATGTGGTGTTTAATTGGCTTTAGTGGATCTGATCCTCCTCTTGCTTCCATCAACTGCTCTGTTTGCTGGGAGGGGTCCCTGTAAGAGTTGGGGGTGGATATGGGAGGACATGGGGCTTCAGGGTCTGGAAGCCCAGTGTGGGATGGGGCGGGGGGGGGACCCAAAGTAGCAAGGACCCTGTTTCTCTCAGGCAACCTTGCTGTACGCTCCGCAATCTCTTTGCTCTTCAAGACAAACAGAAACTTCGAGATGACTTCATAGAGTTGGAAGGGAGCTCAAGGGTCACCTACCCCCCCGCCCCCCCCCCGGCTTGGATGCGCAAGATGATGACAGCTATGCTACTCCTAGTGACAGGTGACTGTCCAGCTGCTTTTTAAAAACCTCCAGCAATGGAAAAGCTCCTACAAGCCCCTAGGCAATTTGTTCCGTTGTTGCACAACACAGCTTTTTCTGCTGGGAATTTTTTCTTGATATTTAAATGAAATCTACCTTCCTAGAACTTGAGTCCATTATTTCTAGTCTATGTGGTAATGGAGAACAGTTCCTTGCCTCCTTCTTAGTGGTAGCCCTTTAGATTTTTGAAGACTGCTATCATGTCTGCCCTTAATCCCCTCATTGCTAGGCTAAACATACTTCCTTCAAACTTGCTTTCCAGACCCTTTACCAGCTTTGTCACCCTCCTCTGAACCGGCTCCCATTTTTCAAAGCCCTTCTTAAAATGAGATGCCCTAAACTGGACTCACTGCTTTAGAACATTCTCCACCCCCAACACAGGGATAACCAAGGATACCCAGGCCTGCTGGGAGTCACAGGAAGGGAGCTGCAGGGGGTTGAACTGGAAGGCAGAAAGACAAGTAGTATAACTGGGTTTAAGAAAGGGTTGGACAAGTTGGGGTGGGTGGTGGCTCAGGTGGTAGAGCACACGCTTTGCATGTATAAAGTCCCAAGTTCAATCCCTGGCATCTCCAATTCAGGGTCTCTGGTAGCACGCCTGGGTGAGGCCTCTGCCAGGGATCCTGGAGGGTCTCAGGTAACACGCCTGGGTGAGGCCTCTGCCGGGGATCCTGGAGGGTCTCAGGTAGCACGCCTGGGTGAGGCCTCTGCCAGGGATCCTGGAGGGTCTCAGGTAACACGCCTGGGTGAGGCCTCTGCCGGGGATCCTGGAGAGCTGGATTTGAAACCCTGCTGCTGTGTCAGGTTGTGACAATACTGGGCTAAGATGGACCATTGGTCTGACTGAGGCCACTTTCAGACAATCGGTGTGTGTTTGCGCCAAAAAATTACACGCCCTTTAAAAGTGCCCCGGGCGGTGTTTAGACACGCCTGAACACACATCATCGCTGGTCACACATTTCTTTACGGCCATGAATATCGAGGTATTTAACTTGCGTCCGTAAAAGAATGCGTGATTGGTGATGACGTATGTCCAGGCGCATCTAAACACCACCAGCGGCACTTTTAAAGGGCGTGTGATTTTGTTTTGGCACAAGCGTGCACGCCATTCATCTAAAAGCGGCCTCAGTCAGGCAGCTCCTTATATCCTAAGTTTCTAGAGGATAGGTCCATTAGCGTCTATTAGCCACGTAGATTTGGAGAATGTAACCTCTTACTGGCAGGAGCTGGGAGCGAATAGGGAATGGATTGTCCCATTGACCTGTTGGGTAATTCTCCAAGTGACCGATATTGGCCACTGTTGGAGACAGGATGCTGGGCTTGATGGCACTCTGACCCAGTATGGTACTACTTACGTTCTTAATTAAATATCAGGAAAAACTTCCTAACGGTAAGAGCGTTGGTGTGACCTAGTACAGCACTTCGTCTGTTCTAAAATTGCCTCCATTGTTGGAGATTTTCAAAACGAGTCTGGAAGTTGTAGCTGTGGTCATCGTGCATCCAAGCGGGGGGTTGAACAAAATGGGGTTTGGATCTTCCAACTCTGTTCCTGATTCCAAGTCCGCAAATGTTTTACCAAAGACTTGAGTGGGAGCAGGGTGAGACTGACACAAGATGCGTTTGAAACTCGAATCCTGAAATTTCAGAAGGTGGAAGTGAGACTTGAGAAACGGGGGTATGTGTGTGTCAAGCTGACTGCTAGTGTAAGCAGACTCCTCTTTACTGACTTCAGCGAGAGTTGTACTGAAATTGATTCTTGCCCCATGCTTTCCCCCTCCTTTCCAATTGCCGATTGTCTGTTTTTCCAGACGTAGCCAGGGCTACAGAGGACAAAAGGAACGGCATCAACAATATTCTCATCTCTGAATCACGCAAACTGAATTAAATTTGAGTGAGAGCCAGCACCAGAAATCGGTTCCAGATTCCATACAAATTGAATTAACCCACAACAGAATCCTAAAATAATCATCCCGATACTAAGCAAGAATCCTGACAGCCGTGTTGGCGGTACCTTTCCTTAAAGGTTCAGTCGTCCAGCACTGGACCCTTGGGAACGATCATAGAATGTCAGAGTTAGAAGGGACCTCGAGGGTCATTTAGTCCAGCCCTTGGGTGCCGGATGTCTATTGCTACAACATCTCCGACAAATGGCCACCCAGCTTCTGACAAAGAGCCTATGACCTCCCGGCGTAGCTTGTTCCATTGCTGAATAACTCTTCAGAAGTTTTTCCTGATCTCTTGTAAGATCATTGCCCCTTCCTAAGGCTCTAGTCATCTCTCGCCTTGGCTAATACAACCTCTATTCTCACTAGCCTTCCCCTCTCTCACCTTGACCCTTATTAAACACTGCTGCCAAGCTCATCCATGTCTCTCATTGCTTGGATCATGCTAAACTCCTCTGCTCCTTCCACTGGTTCCCTCTCCCATGTTGCATTCAGCACAAACTCTTGTCCTCCTCTCCAAGGCCTAGTTGCTACTCCTCATCTCTCTGCTCTCCTTTTCTGCTACGTTCCCACCTGGGAACTTCACTCCTCCTCCATCACTGCATTCACTTAGCCCAGATGGGACTGTTACCCCTTGCAGTTTCACTTGGAGACTGATAGGCCAAGATGGGGGAAACTGCGAGCGGTGGCAAGTGGTGACCCTAGTCCCCTTCTCCCATGCTGCCCCCTGTGCCTGGAACTCACTGTCAGGGCTTTTGCCGCCCCGACACTGCAAAACCGGCTGCGTGCTGTGTGCTGTTGCTGGGCAACAGCGCAAGGCCGGGAAGGCTGGGGATTATCAGGGCCGTTGCAGGAGGGGGCGTGTCCTCTATTACGGACAGAGACGGCCAAGGGCTCCGCCCACACCCTCCAAAGACCAAGTGCAGCACAGGATTGGGCGAGGGGGTGGGGCCCCCGCCCAGGACAGGTTAGAGGCAAACATACAAAAGGTGCCGCCGGGGCCGACAGCCGCCGGCGGTAATCGCTCCTGAGAGGCTGGCCCTGATACCTTTGGTGCAATTCTTGTGTTGTTCAAAGTTGGAGAGTTTGCGTGGGTGAGTGCGTTCCTGTGTTTCCCCCC
>QEPC01002818.1:498282-513913 GCA_003113815.1 Sphenodon punctatus
TTACTGTAGGATGCATAGCAAGGGACAGAGTGATTTTTGGTTGGGGGGCCACAGCACTGAAACGGAGTGATTTGCGGAGCCAGAGCACTGAAATGAGGGCCAGTACCCCCACCAGTGGCAGTCTCCCCCCTGCCAGCCCCCCATAACCTCCCACTCACCCCTGCCAGACTGCTGAGGCTCTGAGTCTGGGGACTCAGCTCTGATAGGCCCCAAATCTGGTGCACTCTGCCCGCCCCCAAGTCATGCCCCCAAGCCACGCCCGCTTGGCCCGTTTCCGGTGCGCCGGCGGCACAGGGTCACCACGACTATATTTTCCTGGGCCACTTTGATTTCACAATCCACCCTTGTCCTACACATTCCACCATCCCCCCATAACAGGCTCTTCTGCTCATGAGCACATGTGCCAGGGGTTTGCATTGATAGAAGCTCCAAATAGGAGACTGAACTCGGCCTGTAGTAAATGGAGAGGATCTTAGCATGTAACTAGTGCCAGGGTTCTGTGTGACGATAACAGTTTCCAAAGGGTTGAAAGGCTGCCGTAAAGGCGATGGCAGAAATTTGTTCTCCATTGCTACTGAGAGAATAGAATAAAGAAGGTAGGTTTAGGGTTAGGTTAAAGTTAAATTTTAGGAAAACAAACATCCTAGACTCCAAAACGGGCTATTTCTGCATGGCCCTCTCCCCTTCCGCATCCCCCTGGTAACTGCTTCTCCGGGGCTCTGCCCCTTCTCCCTTCACTTTCAGTAAACTACTGATCCCAGAATCCCCCCTGCCAGAGACGTGTGTGTGTGTGTGTGTGTGTGTGTGTGTGAGAGAGAGAGAGAGAGAGCGAGCTTGTCTGTATGTGGGGAAAAATAAAATGCGGGACCCCTGGTGGCATCCCCAGAAGCATTAGTGAACTAGGTCAACTCAAAGCTCTGTGAAATGGCAACATCTTTGACGCTGCAAGACCATTCACTGAATCTCGCTCAAAGTCAGCCATGGCCACCTGCAGAACCCGGAAAGGGAGTGTCCAGAGGAGGCTGTATAGAGTAATTAGAGACCAGCCGGCTACAATATTAAGAATTAATACTTAACAATTAATACTTAATACTTAATAATATCACTTTTGTTTATGCATGCCCCTCTGCCAGACGGCACTTGGAGCGCGTTCACAATTAAAATACAATTGTTATATATAAAATCAATTTGAAAGGGGAAGATGAAAAGCGGAGGAAAAACGCATGAAGGGGGAACTAGCCGTGAATCCTCTAAAAGCACCTGGAAAACAAAAATGTTTCCAGGTGCATTTTGAAGGTGAGGAAGGAGGTACCAAGGTGAACATCTGAAGGGAGTGACTTCCACACTGAGCTGCCCGCTACAGCAAAAGCCCGATCGCCCGCTGACTTAAGGTGCAGCGGCAGGATCCCCAGACTGTGGGTGGTGTCTGAGTGATTGCTAATAGGGTGAGGTTCTAGAAGTAGGTCACGAACGTAGCCCTGTCCTATGCCGATCAGGACCTTAAAAACCAGGCCTTACGTGGGGGCGCTGATGAAGTAATACCTATGGATGCTCAATTGTGCCTTGGGAGACATGAAAAAAGTTTGTGAGTGCCTGGCTTTGTGATTCCTGACGCTCAAAGTCCTGGCTCCTGCAAGTACTTACCCCAATATGGGTGTGGGCAGTGTTATAGAAGCATTGCTTTGCCAGAATAAACTCTAGATGAAGGAGCTAAGAAAAGAACAACAAAAACTCAGACCAGCTTTGACAAACCAGTGTCTGCAGCATGGTATGTTTGCATCGGAGCTACTTCCGGTATTGGGCTCCTCCCTGCTGCCACGTCTTTCCCTTGCGGCTCTTTTGCCACTGCCACCACATCAGGTGTGAATGTGGCCTTAGAATCTCAGTAGCTACTATCACAGAACACTGGCCAGTCTTGAAAAAGAAGAGGGGTGTGTGTGTGTGTGTTGTAGCTGTTGACTACATGAAGAGTTTGGCATGCAGTTCTTTAGGGCTGGGAACTTTGGCGAACCCTGGTACATTGCAACTGCATAATTTTCAGGTTCTGCTGAAATGCTAACTTTTGATCGTACAGCTCATACTTAAGTTTCCCTGCCAGTAGCACAACAGACACTTTCAGCACATTAAGGATGTGATGAGATTTGTATTTGACAAAGAGACACCATCGCTGCTTTGTGTTTGAATAATTTCGTGTCAGTGTGACTCTCCCAAGTTCACTGCACTTACTCGGAGGGAAGAATTCAGCTGTTCCCTAAGAATTCAGCAAGAAGTGGGTTTGCTAAGTTAGGACTGATAAGTGCTGACATGATGAGCTCAGACCTTCTAGCCAATGAGTTCTTGAAGTCAAGAGTTGAAAACTGACTCACTCGTAGGAAGACGTACACAAATTTTTGTAAAGCGTGAAAATGTGACTAAGGTTAATTGTCATGTAAATTTCTATTTGCATTATTTCTATTTGTCATCAAACAGATTTGGCATCAAGCGATGCAAGCAAAATAAAATTACGCAGAGTCCTCTAGACTCTCCAGGGCCTTTTGCTTTCATTTCCCCCCTTAATACACCTTCTAATACGATGAATAATAAAACATCATTCTCCTGGGTAAAGGGACAGATTTCCTGGATCAGTGACACTGCCATGAACTTGCTGACAGGAGAGCAGGGGAAGGAGAAGACTGGAGTCCGGTGTTAGGACAGGCTCCCAACGTGGAGATGAGTTGGAGTAGGCTGAAGCTGAAGGAGACAGAAGCTGCTAGGGATGGGAAAAATTGGAATGGGATTAATTTGATTCACCCGATTTTCATCGGAATCAAATGAATCCATTCCACCCGATTTTCCCAATCCACCCGATTTTCATCGGATCGGATTAACTCAGGGGTGCACTCTCGCTCATTTCCCCCCTCTCTGCTACTGCAAATTGCTAGGATCTTCTTTGGCCCATTCATCATCCTAGGATTGTGGCTTAGAATGATGAATGGCCCGTTGAACTGAATAGGTTCGATTTTCCATTGACTTCAATGAGAAATTTTTCCATTGAAGTCAATGGGGAAAAACTATGATCCGATTCCGATTAAAATCTGATTAAAATATGATTCAATTGAATCCAATTCTGATTTTGATCCAATTCTGATTTTCAACCCAATTTCCCATTCCTAGAAGCTGCTCACCCAAACTGGAGGTTCAGACCTTTCTTGATGCTTGGGTTTGCTGGGCTGGGTGTGTGTAGCTTCTCTACACCTGCCATCTTGCAGCGCCTCTTGATTTTCCTTCTGGTGGCCCATGTGTCTGTAGATGCTAGAGACCATCTCTCTCCTCCTCCCCACATGCCATGGGCTGAGACCACCCTGTATCCCGATTGGTTAGAAGCAGTGGAGCTGGGGAGCATGCTCAATGGGATTGGCTACGACTTTGAGCCCCCACCAGTGTACTGACTGGAAGCCAGTGATGTAAAGAAGGGAGCTGATAAGCAGCCTGGAAACGATGGAATTGGAAACTGATGTTTGTTATTGCTATTCAGTCCTGACTTTCTCAGGACCCCAAATGTGACACTTCCTTTAAAAATCCTAGGAAATGAAATAATAAAATCTTTGTCATGTTATAGTTAGAGCTGCCAAGTGCAATTCAAGAAGAGGCATCCCTCAATATTGCTGTTTGAAGCCTTGAAATCAAGAGTTGAGTTTTTCCTAAGAAAGATGCTCTAATCCAACTAGCCTTGTGGCCTGGGCATACAGGTCAGACTAGAGGATTATCACTGATCTGTGAATATTCAGTCCATGTAGACAGACCTGAGACCATTAAACAGAAGCATATTCAATGTCCAGCACCAAAATCACCTTAACTCTGACCCCAGACTAGCGTATTTTATCCAATTAACCTTCCACTAACATTTGACTTGAATAGAAGCTGGGCTGGGCCTATCTATTCCAAGGACTTCACTCTGGGAAAGAGGACAGGAAATTCATTAGAAGAGTTTTCAATTCAGCTAAGATGGACATTTTAAAAATCTTTTATTCTCCTGTACCTGCATCTGTTTCTTTTTGTGTGTGTATGCTCTGGCCATGGTGCTGAATACTAGCAGCCCAAAATATTCATCAGGGGAGAATTGGTTTGGACCCTAGTTTCCTACCCAAATAGCTCTGAGAGGAGAGGCCACCCGCCCCATCATCGATATTTGACGTATGCTCATTTGTCTGGTTCTTTGGTACCTGACTTGCCATCCCATGGCTATTCCAAGGTTCCTTCTCACTAGTTTTTTGACATGTTCAAAGGTAAAGAATGAAGAACAGGAGATTGAATAGTAAATGCATTGTTTGAATTTGCCAGGTAGATGGGTAGACAGTCGTCTTTGGCTCTGCCTAACTGGCTAGTGTCGATGAGACAGCAGAGAGAGATCTATCAGAGAACAGACAGCTTGAGTTCTACAGGAGATGAAAGTCTGACACGCTGTCATAAACAGTGTTGGATTTGTGCCGTTGCTTATTTTAACACTGCAGAATCTTGGAGCCCTAATTAGAAGGGTGGTGTGGCAAGATGCAACCCTTCTCTGTAAGTCTTTGCGGGATCCAGTCCCAAATCACTCATATCATGCTGGGCCTACTCAATATCCTTTATTCGCAGGTTCTGCACAGAAATTCTACATCTTGCTGTCCCCTCAGGATCAGCATCCTGGCCAGATCCCAGTCTCCAAGAGCTCCTTCCCTGCTCCTAGCTTTCTACATACTGACTTGATGTCAGAGCTTGCTGTTTTTATAGCTCTAGGGAGAGTGTGTTACTCCTTGCTGGTACTAATCCCCTCCCCTCCCCCCCCCGGGGGGGGGGGCTTAGTCCCGCAAGAACCTACTCATGACTCTGTCACAGGCACATTTTCTTCTGGGATACAACTGGTATCATTTCACGACTTTGTTGGAGCTGTGCTAATTTTCACAAGCAGACATTTGGGCCCAGAGTGTTCAGAGATCATTGGTTCGGGTGTACGGGGCAATGTCAAAAATTCTTGCATTGATTCCTGTTGGGAAGAAAGTGGCCAAACCAGGATAACCAGCAGAACGGCTTATGTATTGGAAGACCCTCTCCAAGTTGTTTTCCTCGGGGAATTTCCTTTCCTTGTTTCTCCTCTTGCAAGTTTTCTTTTCAACTTGCTGTTGAGAGATCTGCCTCTGACCCCCTGAGGCTCCACCGCCAGGGCTGTGCAAAAGGTGGGAGGGGATTCGACAGGATGGCAAGCAAACAAAATACAAAAGCAGAGCCCCAGCTTCCAAAATGGCTTCTGGCCCCAACTTGGTCCTGTCAGAACAGACAAGGAACATCCGCCTTTCCTTAGGCAGCCCTTGACCTGATTCAGCCAGGTTTATATAGCCCAGCCATGCCCTTCAGTAGCCTCCTAAATACTGCACAGAAATTCCACATCTTGTTGTCCCCTCAGGATCAGCATCCTGGCCAGATCCCAGCAGGCACTCAGTAGGCTCCTAAATATTAGACTCCCATGTTCTAATCCTAGTAGGATCTAGTCTTTGGCCAATGCCATTTGGGCTTGTATAAATAGAAGCATCATGTCCAAAACATGGGAAATGATAGTGCCCCTAGACTCAGCTCTGGTGAGACCTCTCTTGGAGTTTTGGACTCCCCAGTTCAAGAAGAATATTGTCAAACTGGAAAGGATTTAGAGAAGAGCAATGCAGATGATGAAGGGTCTAGAATGCAAGTCATAAGAGGAAAGGCTGATGACAACGGGCCTAGAGAATATTGAGGGGGATATGTGGATAGCTTTCAGATATTTAAAAGGGTGCCATAAAAATGATGGAGAACATTGGTCTTCCATGGCCAGTGAAGACAGGATAAGAAGCAGTGGTTTTAAACTGCAGGAAGCTGTAGAATCGCCTTCCCTGGAGGTTTTCCAAGGAAAGACTAGACAGTAATCCGTCAAAGATGCTTAACAGTAGGTTGGGGGAGGGAACCCAAGTGAATAACAGGGAATGGATCACTTCATTATGACCTGTTGGGTACTTCTCCGAAGCGACTGAGGGTGGCCGCTGTCGGAGTCAGGATGCTGGGCTTGATGGACCATTGGTCTGACCCAGTATGGCACTTCTTATGTTCTTTAGGTAGAGGGTAGCCTTCCTCATGAGGGCTGGACTGGATGACCCATGAAGTGCCTTTCAGTTCTGTGGTTGTATGACTGTATCCTGCTACACTGCAGGTCAGTCCGCAGGCCATAGCAACTTTTGGGCAGATTTTGCCTTGTGTCCCACAGATGACAGTGGCTAGGGTTAGAGGGAAGTATGTAGCTGGGAACAGCTGATTCTATAGATTGAAGTAATTTCATCTTTTTCTCCTTTTTCTGTTCTTTCAGTGAGTCAGCCTTTTATTTTTGTAAAGGGCACTTCAGGTTATTGCACCTCTGAGATTCTCTTCGGCACGACAGCAAGCAGCTCAACTGAAAATGACCCCCATTCGCCGGGAAGAGCAAAGCTCAGCTTGCGGTGCTCCGGGTGCTCTGGAGAACTGCAAGCAGAGGTGGCCCAGAACAGACAGTGCCTAATACACTCCTGCTTCACCTCACCCCAGGGTGGCCCGCCTTTACACGCAGGGGTGGGGTGGGGCAGAGCAGGAGCAGAGCAGGTGTCCATCTAAAAGCACCCAAAGTAGTTCAAATGTTCAGAGTGGGTGGGGGAAGAGTGCTCATTCTGCTGCCTCCCCCACCCACTCTGAAAATGTCCTAGCAGCGTCCTCAGGCCATTTGCAAATGGCTCCTCCAGCGCCTGGGGCCTGGGCACAACCGAGCCCCCTCACGCCATAGTAGCTATGCTCCTGGCTTGCAAAACACCTTTCCGTGGGGTTGCCACCAGTCTAGGTATTGACCCAGCGTCTCCAGGAAAGGTTTCAATTTCTCTGGGCCAGCCAGGGCTGCTCTCAACAACCTGGAGAAACTAGGGCTTCTAGGAGTTGGAAGGTGGTGGCCATGTAGGAAGGGGGAGGAGGCTATATCGACTTTCCTACCCAGTGACTTAGCTAGGTTTAATAAGGCCCCGGGACAGGTCAAATTATTGAACTCCCTACCAACTGGGATGAGGGGTGGCAGGGGAGCCTATGGCAGGTGGAGGCTGGGGGATGGGAGGCACTGAAGTGGTGGTGGGGGAAGCAAGACACTGGAGCAGGCTGGAGTGTGGGGGGTGATGAGCTGGGGGAAGCAAGGCATTTATTTATTTGCACTTACTACCCTGCCCCTCTGGCCTGAAGCAAGAGGACGGGGGGTGGGGGGAGAGTGAAGCTCTGGGGGTGAGGATGGCAGGCACTGGCAGACATGGCATTGGTTCCTGGTTCTCTGGGGAAAGCACAGGGAGCTCCGGCAGAGATAAAGCAGGACATTTTGATGTTCCAATAGGATCAGCCCTTGAAAGCCTGAGTCCCGGGGCAGTTGCCCCACCTGCAGCTACGTGCCTGGTCCTGTCTCCTTTCCAACGTGGGCCCTGCCTCATGAAGTGTCAGTGCCATCGCAATATTCCATAGCAGGCGGGGTTATGTCAGAAAGGGGCGTGCCAATCTTTTTGCCCCACCTCCGCCGGCATGGTCCCGCCCCCTTTGGGTGAAAGCGAAGCAGGGGAGTGGATTCCAGCTAACTGGAGCCGCCAATCCTAGAAGTTGAACAGTCACGAGGCAGGCCCCTCCAAATCATGAGATTGTCTTCAAAATCAAAAGAGGTCAAAAATGAATACAAGGTGAGGTTCTTTCTTTCTGTCTTGTGGTGTCTGAGCCGGTGGGACTTGTGGTGTCTGAGCCTGTGGGACTTGTGGTGTCTGAGCCGGTGGGACGTGTGGTGTCTGAGCCGGTGGGACGTGTGGTGTCTGAGCCGGTGGGACGTGTGGTGTCTGAGCCGGTGGGACGTGTGGTGTCTGAGCCGGTGGGACGTGTGGTGTCTGAGCCGGTGGGACGTGTGGTGTCTGAGCCGGTGGGACGTGTGGTGTCTGAGCCGGTGGGACGTGTGGTGTCTGAGCCGGTGGGACGTGTGGTGTCTGAGCCGGTGGGACGTGTGGTGTCTGAGCCGGTGGGACGTGTGGTGTCTGAGCCGGTGGGACGTGTGGTGTCTGAGCCGGTGGGACGTGTGGTGTCTGAGCCGGTGGGACGTGTGGTGTCTGAGCCGGTGGGACGTGTGGTGTCTGAGCCGGTGGGACGTGTGGTGTCTGAGCCGGTGGGACGTGTGGTGTCTGAGCCGGTGGGACGTGTGGTGTCTGAGCCGGTGGGACGTGTGGTGTCTGAGCCGGTGGGACGTGTGGTGTCTGAGCCGGTGGGACGTGTGGTGTCTGAGCCGGTGGGACGTGTGGTGTCTGAGCCGGTGGGACGTGTGGTGTCTGAGCCGGTGGGACGTGTGGTGTCTGAGCCGGTGGGACGTGTGGTGTCTGAGCCGGTGGGACGTGTGGTGTCTGAGCCGGTGGGACGTGTGGTGTCTGAGCCGGTGGGACGTGTGGTGTCTGAGCCGGTGGGACGTGTGGTGTCTGAGCCGGTGGGACGTGTGGTGTCTGAGCCGGTGGGACGTGTGGTGTCTGAGCCGGTGGGACGTGTGGTGTCTGAGCCGGTGGGACGTGTGGTGTCTGAGCCGGTGGGACGTGTGGTGTCTGAGCCGGTGGGACGTGTGGTGTCTGAGCCGGTGGGACGTGTGGTGTCTGAGCCGGTGGGACGTGTGGTGTCTGAGCCGGTGGGACGTGTGGTGTCTGAGCCGGTGGGACGTGTGGTGTCTGAGCCGGTGGGACGTGTGGTGTCTGAGCCGGTGGGACGTGTGGTGTCTGAGCCGGTGGGACGTGTGGTGTCTGAGCCGGTGGGACGTGTGGTGTCTGAGCCTGTGGGATGAAGTCTTGTTTTCAAACATTTCAACAAAACCTTGAGGGGAGGAAATGTCCATTAAAAAAGAAAAGGAAAGCAAACAAGCTGCAGTTCTCTGGGTCAAGACAAGAGGCCATGGGGCAAGAGGCATTGCCTCCTGACTGCATATCATGACCCCTGCGCGAGTGGCTTTTGGGTTCTCTAAATGGACAGAGAGAGCTAGAGTCTTTCCCTCCTTTGTCCCTTGAAATGTTTGTGTCCCCCCTGCTTTGATGTTTCCTGTATGTAAATAGTGGAATGTACTATATCAGTGTATTTTATTACAGAGGTTGTAAATGGCTTCTCTGCGTCTTCTGGAATTCAATCCAACAAGCGAGCTCACAGCAAAGAGATCTGACTAGCTCTAATTGTAGCCTAGAAAGGCGATAACGCTGTTATGGGCTAAGTGGTTATCAGCCCAGAGGGCAGAGTGTTACCCAAGACCCCAGCGTGATGCACAAACTCACTCTGTCGGAGAGGGCTCATGTGACAGCCGCCACAAACAATCCTATGTTACTAAGGCACAATTGGCAAAGATCAAATGGCAACCAAACATTGCATAATTCACCGGAGGGATCAGGGGATGGAATTAGATATAGGGTTGAGGGAGGGAGTCGGAGCAGAGAGGAAAAACAACTGCCTCTGAAGCCAGGCGAGAGGCCAGAAGCTGGCAAAGGACCTGATTCCTAGAGGGAATTCTTATCCTTTTCAATTCCTAGAAAGGAAAGGCGTGTAAGATGGTGCTTCCGTCCGCTCTAGCTCCTGGCTGAGATGTGAGATTTATTGGGAAAGGGAATAAAACAGAAAATATCCTAATGTCCTAATGTCGACCACACCTTGAATACTGGGTGCAGTTCTGGTCTCTCCATCTCAAAAGAGAGAGAGTAGAATGGGAAAAGAACGACAGAGATGAACAGCTTCCATAGGAAGAGAGGCTGGATAGGTTGGGGCTCTTCAGCTTGGAGAAGAGACGACTGAGAGGGGATACGATAGAAGTATACAAAATCATGAGTGGTGTGGAATATGTAACTAAAGGAGCTTCTTATTGACTCTCCCTAAAGCTATCCGAACTAGGGGATGCTCTCGGAAACTAAATGGCAGCAGGTTTAAAACAAATAAAAGGAAGTACTTTTTCACTCTGCGTTCAGTTCCCTTGTGGGACCTGTTGCTAGAGGATGTGGCGAAGGCCAGTAGCATGATTGGGTTTAAAGAAGGATTGAGTAAGTTCTTGGAGGATAGGCCCATTAGTGGATATTAGTCAAATTGTTTGGGAGACGCAGCCTCTGACTGTCAGTGAATAGCAGCCAGGGAATGGTTCGCTCCATTATGGCCTGTTGCGTATCTCTCTGAACTGACCCAAGCTGGCCACTGTTGCTGGTCAGGATGGACCATTGATCTGATCCAGTGTGTCACTTACGTTCTTGTGTGTGGGTGGAGCTATGGATGTGAGGGGTGGGGCTTCTGAACTGAATGTTTAACACAAAGCAGCAGGCAGAGCTGTGAGCTACGAAGGCTCTGGTAAGGCTCTGAAGGAGCTGGGCCTTGGTTGGGTAGGATGACCTTACTTCTAACACCAGCCCTGAGCTCAATGCTCCGCCTGTGCAGAAGGGAGCAGGAGTCTTTATCTGTGGGGAGGCCACCAGGAGATGCTCCAGGGAGCCCAGGAAAGGGCTTACCTCAGTGGGACGAGTCTGGGAGCTCGGCTGGGGCTCACCTCAGGGAAAGGCTCAGGATGGGCCACGTCTGTACGGTTGTTTGACTAATTCTATCTTAATTAATAAAGAGCATGAAGGACAAGTTCTGTCCTGGAATCCTTGCAGGGGAGCAATCCTGACCAAGTAGGACCCCCTCCTGCAGGGACGTTGTGTGGGGGCAGGCGCTGTGGCCATTGAGTGTAGGGCCAAATGTGTAACTGGCTCCATGGGAGTGTCAGGGTTCTTGGACCTCAAACCCAGCCTTTCCCATGGATAATCATGACCCCTGCTCCAACTGGCTGAGATTGTATACATAACATATACTTCCAGGCCTCCTTCAGTGCCTCACCTTGTGCAACAGTGCACTCTTAGGTTGTTACCCCTTAGGCCCCCAGCTTTGGAAAGACCTTCTGGTTCGGGCCTGTGACTAATTGGACCTTCTGGATTTCTCTCTCCCGGACTGACCTTTGGAGTAGACCCCCTCCCCCCCACTCCCCAACACTCTCTTGGCCTTTTCCACTTCTGATCCCACTCTTGGCCTTTTCCACTTATAACTCCTTTGGTGTCAATTCTGAGGCCACTTATCAAGGTCCTGATCCTGGCAGCTGCTCACGGCCTGGCCCTAGCAACAAGGGAGCTTCAAACATAAGTACAATATTGGGTGAGCCAGTGGCCATGAGACAAGTCAGGCTGTGGTCCCTTTAAGGTCGGCCTGTTCATCACTTTGACCCCACCCCCTTTGAGGGGCTATAAGAGGGGAAGCCAAGTTAGTCTGCAGTGAGCTGCTGAAGTGTCAGGAGTTTGGAAAGAACCAGTGCAACCCGGCACCATGTATTTTTCATAAGCCTCCTAGATTAAAGGGGAGGTATAGCAACCCCATCCCACGCATGACTCTGTGGGCCCCGTTTTAGAAAGTCCTCCCAAAAGAAACCCCCGAGACAAGAGACTGCTTCCAAGCTGAGTCACTTCTCAGTTACGCATCACTTTTTGCTTAATTTAGACGGCTCCTCACCTGGGTTTCTGAATGTTGGGCTAAAAGCGTCCCTTCCTGCTAAGGGTGTGTGTGTGTGTGTGCAGTTTCCCCTGTGACAGAGCAGGCTCGATAATTGCTTTCATTTCTGTTTTCTTTATTCATACACGTTTTGTCTGTGCCCATTCTCTCAGCCTTGGTGCGCGGTTACATAAAGTGTAAAACAAGCCGTTAATACCCGCAGCAATTGTCCTGCAGTTTGTTGTTATTACGAGTGCTGAAACTCACTGTTCTTGAGAATCTCATTGAGAATTGGGCCCTCAGCGAGATTTCCCTGAATCGAGAACAAGTCTAGAGTCGGCTGTTCTCAACGCCATTCTCGATGAGATTCTCAAGAAAATTTAAAAAACAACTGCGGCACACAGCCGCCAGGGCCGTTCTGAGCATGCGTGACCCTTTTCCAAAATGGCACCGGCAGCGTCCCTGCCATTTTGGAAAAGGGCAGCTGTTCTGCACGTGCGTGACGGCCATTTTGGGTGTGTGTGCAGAATGACTACCCTTTTCCAAAATGAGGCGATGCTGCCGGTGCCATTTTGGGAAAGGGCTGCCCATGTGCAGAAAAACCCTGGTGGTCATTTTGTGCATGCACAGTTCTTTTCTTTTTTTTCCTTTTTAAAAAAATTAGATTCTCGGCAAGATCTTGCACCATTAGTCTCGTGAGAATAAAATCAATTTTCGTTTCATCTCTAGTTATTACAGACTGGATGGGTTTACCTCTGGGATGAAGTAGGTGTGGCAGATCCTGCACCAATCAGGAGGCTGGACTCTCGGACCCGTGTGGTCTAGATTATTAATTAATAATCATTATCATGCCTGCAATGTGTCTGGTGCTGCACAGTCGTGATTACAGTCGTGAGGGGCTTACAGTCTAGGACGGTCAATGGTGGAGAGATAAGGGAATGGGGACAGAGGGAGAGATAGTTACGTGGAAGAGCTGAGAATTTGCAGGGGAATGCACTTAGCTTAGTTACAAAAGGAGGTGGGATCTGTGTGTCCTGGTTGATGAAACAGTTTAAGGAGAAGCATCAATGATCAAACTATGGAGGGGTGAGGAGGTGGGGAAAGCCTGACAGGAGAAGTAGACTTTTAGGACCTACGGTTGGGAGAGAAGGGAGCAGAGCGTAAGCACTCAGGGGAGGGAGACGGGAGTTACTACTTACTAGTACTTATCATTTCTATAACCCTACTACTCGTACTAGTAGTCGTTCTAGCCGTGAGGCCAGCATAGGAGAAGGGGTGTGGACAGTTTAGGCCAGGAGAAGGGAACTTTTTCCCTCCCAGGGGCCACTTTGAAAATGAGTAGAAGCCCTGAGGGTGGCATAGAAGTCGGGGTTGGGGATGTTCAAGGGAAGCGCTTGGGAAAAGAAGGGTTCAGCTCATGGATCTTTCCCCTATCCTTGTGTGCGTGCCCACATCGGCTCAGGCTGCCAGTGCTTGGGGGTAGGAATCTAGGGGCCAGTGTTTTGTTGGCATACAGAGTGTCTTGAGAGACCACTTTGTGTAAACAGTCTCCTTTCCTCCGTCCTATTTATGGACCAAAGGTGGTTCAGCTGAACCAGGGCCCATGAGCCTTGGGGAGGGCCCTATGCTTCCTGGCACAACTGCATCCCCTACAGCTGGGAGAGGGACCAAGACGCCCCCATTCTATCTTCTGCTCCGGGGCCCGTGTCAACCTAGCCACGCCCCTGTTACATGCAACCATGGGGTCCTTTTAGGACTTGGAGAATTTCCAAAATTCAAGAATGCTCCCAAAAACATGACCTGCGGGTAATCAGCGCAGTGACGCCAGGCTACCACAGTTTGCAGAAAGCCTGAAATAATAGCTCCGAGATGAGCCAAGCTGCCCCACTCATTCCAATGGGGGGTAAAGGTCAACCATGTGGATTATTTGACTCCTGAACAAATCAAGCAATGGACGGGAAGTGCTGTATTGTGAAGCTCTTCCCATCCACTTTTGAGACCACGTTCTGACAAACAGTTCATTTACGGTCGCTTGACTTTTCTTCTGTTTTACTCTCAAAGCATTCACACGGGCAGAGCACTCAACCAAGGTTATTCAGGAGTAGGAAGAGAAGTATGTACTCCTGAAAAATAAGAGTACATCCTCCCCTTTGGTTTGTATTTCGAAGTGACTGCTTGTGAACATTTATCAGTGTTAGAATAATGGCCTTGGTCCAGTGATTGTTGTGTGTCTCAGCCAGGGGAGAAATTGATGCAGGACTACTTTGGTTTACTAAGTACACAGTACCTGGACTGGGCGGTAGGGGGAGGCCCCGCTTCAAATCTTGCCTTAGCCAAAATTTGAAACTCCCTGGGTGACCTTGGGCCAATCACAATATTCTCTCAGCATAACCTACCTCACAGGGTTGTTGTGAGGATTAAAATTGGTTCTATGGGAAGCGCTCCGAGTGTCATGGCAGAGGACACTATATAATAATAATAATTATTATTATTTATTATTCATTATTTATTATTTTATTTTATTATTTTATTAAAGGGGAATAGTTATTTCTATTTAATTAAATCAAAATAATTACTTTGGTTTACATTGTGTTTGCCTGAACGCTACCCAAGTGGAGTAATTACTCTGATTTAATTAAATCAAAATTCTTACTTTGGTTCATCTGAATGCTACCAAAGTGAAGCAGTCACTTTTCTTTAATTAAATCAGAGTAGTTACTTTTGCTTTCTATCTGTTTATCGGAACAAGGTCTGAGTGTTTTTGTGAGGGAGGGGAAAGCCACTGACAGCTCACGGTGGTTTCGCAGAGGGACATGTTCAGTTTTGTAAAGCATGAGAAACCCAGGCCGCTGCCTAACCCAGTGTGCTACACTACCATGCTGCCAGGAACTTGTGTGGTCCAGTGGGTTGGCTAGTGTGTTGTACTTGGCACTGGAAATCCTGAGTCAAAGTCCTGGTCTCTCTGGGGGATGTTTTTACACTATCACAGTTAATCTGAATTAGGGTATTTTCAGACATGATGGGCCGTTCGGCCCGCCATGCTGAACCCTGGACCGGAATCCGTCTCAGATCCAGGTCCGTGATCAGGCCGTCCGACATGCCGGACTGATCTCTACTGGGGTTCGGGGAGGGGGCGAGGCTGCACGGCGTGACGTGAGGCTGCTCAGCCCCACCCCCCCGGCCGCCCGCCCACGGGGAGACGGGCAGGCGCAGTGACCAATCAGGCCACTGCGCCCAACCCCGTCCCGAGGTTGGGGCCTGATTCGGGGACGGGGCTGGCAAGCAGACGTGCATCGCCGCCATTGCCAGCCCCGTCCCGGATCGTGGCCAATCTAACCACGGTTCTGGACCTGAGGCTGGTCTCAGGTCCAGAACCATGATTAGCTTTGACCCCCCCGCCAGTGATTCACTGTGGTGAACATCAAATAGACATTACGGTGATCACAGCCACCACCCTGAACCCACTGTGAGTCAGAATGGTTGACTGTGATCACGTAACGTCTGAAATTACCCATAGTTTTTAATCCTGATCTATTAATTTGGGTTTATTATTCAGGAGTAACTGTTTGCACAATCGTTTTAAATCAGGAATAAGAATTAATTCTCGTTTGCAGTGTGAACAGATTCATCTGGATTAGGAGTCACAAAGAAGACTGTGAAATCCCCATGGTTCAGCGCAACCAGATTTCAGCGTCTTCTTCCGCTCTGATTTCTGGGAGTTCAGTGACAGCAACAGATACAGCAGTCACCTTGCAAAATAGAGGGGTCTTCACCTTGGCATAGTGGATTTTATATTCTGCGTGCCAAGAAGAGACTGCTGGAAAAACTGCAGGATACCACAGAGATCTGGATGGCTAGAGGGGAGACATGTCTATCTGCAGCACTCTATGGCACCTGGGACTCAGGCCACTTTCAGATATGCCCCCCCCGCCCCCGTGCATATTTGGGCTGCGGGGTGGGTGTGGGTGTGGGTGGGGGAATGCGCAGCCCGAATATGCATGGGGATTGGTCGGTCTGAAAGGCCCCCCTGCGTGGCTTTGCCGGCCTTTCAGACTGCCCGATCCCCACACATATTCGGGCTGCGCATCCCCGCCCC